>CM053032.1:222020641-222039843 GCA_028564925.1 Lithobates sylvaticus | reverse complement strand
GCTGTACTAGAAAGGCAGCAGACCAAACCCTAAGAGGGTTTACTGCCAGTATCCACTATTGGGCACAACCTATTGTAGGGACTACCCTATTTTACTGTAGTAGGATCCCACTCACCATAGTAAAACACCTTATCTTAGATTATGTTCACTATGGCACTGGATGGAGAAGAGTGACCAGCAGGTGTGTTGAACCCAATTATGAACTCCCCCACTGGGAAAGCAATTCTTTCTTGCCGCAGTGCCCCGATGCTCCTTAAATGTGGCCCAAAGGCTGTCCCAGTTATATTTGCTCCTGCATGTCCATTACACGCCAGCTAGACTGGTGAGAATGGGTGTGCGTGATGATCCTTCCTGTACAAGATGCATGAGGGACCACAATGACCTGATCCTTATGCTATGGAGGTGCCCAAAATTGCATATCTATTGGAAGGAGGTGTTGGAAACTATTAACCAAGTATTTCAGGTCCATCTCACTGGACAACCTAAACTGTGTTTGTTGGGAATTATAGATGATGTCCCTGAGGAGGAAGCCTCTAGACTAGTGATAGCTAGGGCTCTTTTCCAGACTAGGAAATACATTTTGAGGCACTGAAAATCAACAGAACCGCCCCCCCCCCCCCCCCCACAGTGAAGGAGTGACTGAATCGAATGGGCGATACTATCAGGCTGGAAAAATAAATTTATCAGCACAAGGATAGTGTGAAAAACTCAACAAAATTTGTGCGCCTTGGCTGGACGTTCCTGGTCTATCTCTGGCTGATCTAATTATGGACCGTCTACTATTGTAGAAGAGATATGATAGTCACTGTGATTTCTCCATTCTTCACAGAAGTCTACTGTTTGATTGTTTGTTTGATCTAAGTAGTATGCAGATGTACTGAGTTTATATGATTTAGTGCTATATACCAAAGGTTGAAGGCTTATGCTTAATATGTACAAGATCTTGTATACTGTGCTGCTTTTCATTTATTGTTCTTTCAATAAAGTTCTATTTGATTTTAGAAAATGCATTGTATAGGCAACATGTAGCCATTTATTTATAGCCAAATAAGGTGGTTGTAGTAAACCACAAAAAAACACAAAAAAAGGAATAAAATCTTCTCCCTGCAAGTTAAGAGCATACTAGCACATTATAAATGACTTACCTGATAACAAAGCCCTTCAGCGGAGCACTGCCTTGGCTCCCCCTGGGGCTTCCATCTTCACCCGGTCTTCCTTTGCAGGCTGCGGCCATTTGATTGGCTGATCTGTGACAACACTGCTGCAGCATGGCTTTCTCTATGGATGGCACGCAGTCCATTGAGAGTCCATTGAGCATGCGCAGATGACATCACCGGCACTGCTAAAGTAAATACCTTCCAAACAGTGCACGTTTAGGAGATATTTACTATACCTACAGGTAAACTTTATATTAGGCTTACCTGTAGGTATAAATAATTAAAAAGCCTTCACTATCACTTTAACAACTTGACCTCCTGAAAATTTTACCCCAATCATGACCAAAACATATTTTGCTATTCAGCACTCAGATATTTTACTGGCAATTGCACAGTCGTGCAAAACTGATGCAAATTAAATTTTTATCATTTTTTTTTGCACAATTAGAGCTTTCTTTTGGTGGTATTTGATCACCACTGGCTTCTTTTTTTTTTTTTTGCTATTTAAATGTAAAAAGACCAAAAACTTTGAAAAAAACACATTATTTTCTACTTTGGTTTTTTAAAACATTTAGGCCAAAATGTATTCTGCTAGATGTCTTTGATAGAAAAAAAATCAGAATAAGTGCTTTGCAGGGAGCAAAAACAGCCAGATCGCTGTTCACAGTACACAGAGTTCTGAAATCAGCTGCTAAACTTGCACAAACTATAGAGACTCAGAGCATGCATGAGTGTGGGGGGAGCCAGGAGCGCCAGCGGGGGACCCAAGTAGAGGAGGATCGGGGATGCTCTGTGCAAAACCATTGTATAACATGTTTGTTATTTTAATAAAATAAAAAAAGTGAAGCATTTAGAATTACTCTAATATCATTTTACATTAATTTTTTTTATAGTTCAAGCTAAATACCTGAATTTGAGCCCACAGTGCCTTGAAAAAGTATTCATACCCCTTGAAGTTTTCCACATTTTGTCATGTTACAACCAAAAACGTAAATTTTATTGGGATTTTATGTGACAGACCAACAGAAAGTGAGACATCATTGTAAAGTGGAAGCAAAATGATAAATGGTTTTCAATTTTTTTTTACAAATAAAATATGTCAAAAGTGTGGCGTGCATTTGTATTCAGCCCTAACTAAAATCTAGTGGAACCAATTGCCTTCAGAAGGTCACCTAATTAGTAAATAGAGTCCACCTGCATGTAATTTAATCTCAGTACAAATACAGCTGTTTTGTGAAACCCTCAGAGGTTTGTTAGAAAACCTTAGTGAACGAACAGCATCATGAAGGCCAAAGAACAGACCAGACAGTTCAGGGATAAAGTTGTGCAGAAGTTTAAAGCAGGGTTAGGTTATAAAAATAAATATCCCAAGTTTCAAACTCACGGAGCACTGTTCAATCCATCATCTGAAAATTGAAAGAGTATGGCACAACTGCAAACCTACCAAGACTTGGTTGTCCACCTAAACTGACAGGCCGGGCAAGAAGAGCATTAATCAGAGAATCGGCCAAGAGGCCCATGATAACTCTAGAGGAGCTGCAGAGATCCACAGCTCAGGTGGGAGAATCTGTCCACAGGACAACTATTAGTCGTACACTCCACAAATCTGGCCTTTATGGGAGAGTGGCAAGAAGAAAGCCATTGTTGGAAAAAAAGCCATAAGAAGTCCCATTTGCAGTTTGCGAGAAGTCATGTGGGGGACACAGCAAACATGTGGAAGAAGGTTCTCTAGTCAGATGAGACCAAAATTTAGCTTGGAAACAATTTGACGCATGCTCGGAAGCATTGAACTTAATTTTCTCGTTTCAACGTAGTGTTGTACGTCACCGCGTTCTTGACGGTCAAGCCAAGCTTGAGCGGAATTCCGTCGGATAAACCATCCAAGATTTTTCCAACGGAAAATCCGCTCGTGTGTACGGGGCATTAGAGTCTGCAAAAGACTTGAGACTGGGGTGGAGGTTCGCCTTTCAGCAGGACAACAACACTAAACATACAGCCAGAGCTACAAGGGAATGGTTAAGATCAAAGTATATTCATGTGTTAGAATGGCCCGATCAAAGTCCAGACCTAAATCTAATTGAGAATCTGTGGCAAGACTTGAAAATTGCTGTTCACAGACGCTCTCCATCCAATCTGACAGAGCTTTTGCAAAGAAAAAAATGGGCAGAAATTTCTCTCTCTACATGTGCAAAGCTGGTAGAGACATCCCCAAAAAGACTTGCAGCTGTAATTGCAGAGAAAGTTGGTTCTACAAAGTATTGACTATTACTTGAAAATCATTTATAATTTTCCTTCTACTTCACAATTATGTGCCACTTTGTGTTGGTCTATCACCAAAAATTCCAATAAAATACATTTACATTTTTTGGTTGTAACATGACAAAATGTGGAAAATTTCAAGGGGTGTGAATACTTTTTCAAGGCACTGTATATTAGCCTCTTGTATGACTCTACACAGCAGGGGCATGCTGATAGGAGAGTGACAGAGATATGAGCTCATAAGTCTGCTGCTTCTCTTTTCCCTGTAACAGGCTGGAGATAGGTAAGAGATCTACAATTGTTACTTAACTGCAGCAGAGGTCTCCTGTCCTGCGACACAGGGCTGAGCTATGTGGCAGAACTGTGTAAATCTTAAATATGGATAGACAGAGATAAAAATTATTTGGCAAGTAAAACAGCTCCCTTGTATTTAATTTGTGTGGTTAGCTGTTTGCTTGGAGTTCAGCTTTTATGAATGCAGTTTATGAATTCTATAAATAGTGAAAAGTTTCTTACCAATGGAACAGTCATCTCCAATAAAGCCTTCATCACAGACGCAGACGCCATTAACGCAGCGGCCCTTTGGTCGACAGTCAACGGCGCATTTTCTTTCTTTGCAGTCCAATCCAGTGTATCCCTCTGCACACTGGCACACTCCATCAACGCATTTACCATGGGGGCTGCAGTCAACGGCGCATTTTCTTTCTTTGCAGCCTACTCCGGTGTATCCCTGTGCACACTGGCACACTCCATCAACGCATTTACCATGGGGGCTGCAGTCAACGGCGCATTTTTTTTCTTTGCAGTCTACTCCGGTGTATCCCTCTGCACACTGGCACACTCCATCAACGCATTTACCATGGGGGCTGCAGTCAACGGGACACTTCTTCTTTCTGCAGGCAGGGCCTCCGTATGGCTCAATGCAAACACAGACACCGTTCACGCAGGTTCCAAACTTGCCACAGTCATAGGCACACTTTTTAATGCTACAGTCATCACCAGTAAAGCCCTCCGCACACTGGCAGACACCGTCAATACACACGCCATTTTCACCACAGTTGCCTGGGCAGCTTCTTGTGGAACAGTCAGGGCCTTCCCAGCCTTCATCACACTGGCAGATTCCCAATGCAGGTACAAACTTTCCATTCCCATTACATTTGTCTGAAACAAGAGATCAAAGGTAAATTATGGCTATTTTGACTGTATAGCCGATCAGCTTCTAACTTCAGCGTGTTCAATTAAGCTTTGACAATAAAACCTAGAAGCTAACTGGTTTCTATGCAGAGCTGCACCTTTGCATGCTCCTGTTTTAGTAAATCCCCCCTTATAGGATTTTAATAATAAAAAATAAAAAAATATTTATTTTTAAAAAACGACTCTGTAAGCTGTACCATAAAAAAGGTACCCTAGCTTAAAAGGATGCTGAGAATCTGTGCTAAAGAAGGTGCAGTGCAGTAGATTTGACCTTAAAGCTGAACTCCAGGAACTCAGACACTTTGTAAGTTATACTGCGGCAAGGCGGCTCTATTGCACGAATTGCAGTACTGGTACGGCGCTCCGTGCAATAGCTATAGCAGGCTGCGCGATCGCTCCACAGAGAGCCAGAACAGAGATCTGCCAGTGTAAACAAAACAGATCTCCGTTCTGACAGGGGAGTAGAGAGATATCGTCTGTTCCTAGTGATCAGGAACAGCGATCTCTCTCTACTCCCAGTCATTACATTGCACCCAGAGTTAGAAACACCTCCCTAGGGAACACTTATTCCCTTGATCGCCCCTTAGTGTTAACCCCTTCCCTGCCAGTGTCATTTATACAGTGATCACTGCCAATTTTTAGCTCTGATCACCAATAACGTCACTGGTCCCAAAAAAAGTGTCCGATCTGTCCGCAGCAATGTCGCAGTCCCGCTAAAAATCCTTCTGGGTCTGAAGTGGTTAATATCCAGTTATATTATGTGTATCTAGAAAAGAATCCAGGCCATACTTAAAGCAACCTACTCAGCTTGCCAGAACCAGCTCTTGAGGGAGTTTACTCCATATTTTCACAGCTCTTACTGTGAGGAAGCCTTTCTGTATTTGGATATTAAATCTCTTTTCCATTAGATGTAAAGTGTGTCCCCTTAAAGTGAATAACTCAACACCAAGTTCACTATATGGACCATGTATGAATTTATACATGTTGATCATATCCCCACTTAATCTCCTCTTCTCAAGAGGGAATAAATTCAGTTCCTCTAAACTTTCCTTATAGCTGAGCTCCTCCATGCCTCTAATCAGTTTGGTTGCCCTTCTCTGCACTTTCTCCAGTTCCTCAATATCCTTTTTGAGAACTGGTGCCCAAAACTTAACTGCATATTCTAGATGAGGTCTCACTAATGATTTGTACAGGGGCAAAATGATATCTCTCTCTCTCTGGAGTCCAATCCTCTCTTAAAGTCACCCTAACACTAAAATCTCTACATCTGCATCTACAGACATCCACAATCTAAGACTAACCTAGTGTTATGTATTAGGGATCATTTACACTTGCTTCAGCTTCAACAAGGCTTCGGACAGGCTTTGTTAAAGCTCTCTGAACGCTAGTCACAGCTCCTGTTACTAAATAAAATGTTTAGCTTACAGTCCTGTTTACACCTGCCTTTGCTTCAAAAATTATACCCATGTAGCTTCAGTGGTGCTTCAAAGCATCTTCAAAGCCTCCATAGAAGACTATGACAAAGCTCACTTGAAGCCCCACCAAAGCCTCATCGAAGCCCCACGAAGCCTCACCGAAGCCCCACTGAAACTCCACCAAAGCCCCATTGAAGCTCCCCTGAAGCCTCATTGATGCCTCAAGCCAGTAAAGAAGTCCTGTGAATGCCTGTCCTTGGAGTGGAGCAAATGTTTCATCAAGAGTCAAAAACTTCTCTCTTTCAGGGGGAGCAGGTACTTGTCTAATACAGGTATTTTGCTCCCATTTCCGGGCATAGATAGCCGAGCCACCCATGGGTATCTAATTATCTATGCCACTTCTGGTGCCTTCTCCGTCCCCTCCGCTGTCTTCTGGGAGACACACACAGGTCCTAGAAGACAACAGGGACCAGTGGGATCACGCAGCATGAGTCACGCATGCACAGTAGGGAACCAGGAAGTGAAGCCGCAAGAAAAAAAAGCCCTGGCTCTTCTAAATTTGAAATGTCACAGGGGGTTGCAGGGTCATTGTCAACAGCAACCTCTGCAATCCTTGTTAATAAAGTGATAGGTATGTGTTTTTTTTACATACCGTATATACTCGAGTATAAGCCGAGTTTTTCAGCACATTCTATTGTACTGAAAGTGCCCCCCTCGGCTTATACTCCAATCAAGCACTTTTCTGCAGCAGAAAATGACATTTTCCGAACCGAATTTGGGGCCCCCGTATCTCAGGGCCACTTGAGGCTAGGAACCCAATTTGGTGTGCAAACCCAGTGGAACCTGCACCACAACATATCCATATTTAGGGTTCCTAGCACCAAGTGGCCCCGAGATACGGGATGCCAAAGTCGGTTCGGAAAATGTCATTCTCTGCTGCAAAAAGTGCTTGACATTTTCCGAACCGACTTTGGGGCCCCGTATCTCGTAGCCACTTAGTGCTAGGAACCCCAGCTTTGTGTTGTAGTGCTGGTTCCACTGGGTTTGCACACCAAATTTTGGGTTCCTAGCACCAAGTGGCCCCGAGATACAGGGCCCCAATTCGGTCAATTGTGTCCATCTGCAGCAATGTTATTTCTGGATCCTTTGGGTCCAGAGACCCCAAATTTTGGCTGCAGCTCGGGGGCATCTAGGAACCCTTAACTATAGAGTTTGAAGTTTGGGGGACCTATGGCTGCAAATGGGCACAGTGAGGCTGCAAATGGACATTGTTGACCCTCTTTTCCACTTACAGTAGCTGCGCATTTCTCACCCTAGGCTTATACTCCAGTCAATTCGTTTTCCCATTTTTTTTGTGGTAAAATTAGGTGCCTCTGCTTATATTCGGGTCGGCTTATACTCGAGTATATACGGTACATGCACACAGATTTTCTCTGTTTAAATTGCATCAACATCCCCCCTAATAGGGCCCCCCTTTCACAACCAGGCCCCATAGCAGCTGCGTGGGCTGCAATGAGTATTGTTACGTTACGCCACTGCAAACAGTTTCATCTACAAAGTGACATTTGTGCCGCCTTTCATAGAGATGCATCATTATGTAATTCAGAGTACATTTTCAAGTTCTCTGCAGGCTATTTCAAATGGCCCGTTTTTATTGTGCTATACCTTCAGCCCAGAAAGAAAAAAAATGAACAAAAAAAATACTTTGAAAATTGCTACCTATGTGTGCTTCATTTTTCATATCAGCGTCTAAAAAATATAAGAATGTTACGTTTGCCTATTGTGAATACAGTTTCTCTGAAAAATTCAAATCCTTTGGCAGGTTAACTAAAGTAATTGTGAGATAAGCGTGAAAAGGATGAGGAACAAGTGTAGATAATTACTAGTAATGCCAACACCTGTAATTTAAGTACTTCCGAGATTATTTCCAAGCTACTACTGCGGGGGTGGGGTGGGGGGATGTATGGGGTCAGTTAAACTCTATTAAATAAAATATATGAAATTCCATCTGTTCCTTTTCTAATTTGTAACGAAAAAAAAAAAAAAAACACCTATCTTTAATTACATCTTGTACAATACCAGTTTAGTCTGTAAATTCAGCAACTCAAATGGAGTTTTGTTTCGTATCAGTAATGGCGCTAGACATGATTTTGCTATACAAGTTTATTTGTGGAATTTTTATTGTTACAGATAAAAGAAAAATTTTATAGCTAATAATGTATTATCTTTCAGTTCGAAGAGGGATTTAATGTGAGTGTCTGAAAGATTTATTTAGCCATACAAATAAGTTTGCTCCGCTTTCCTCAAGGCTGTTTTTTTTTTTCTGGTCCAAAATGCCATCTAATGGTAAGTTGTAATATTGCAACTGAATAGTGTGGAGTGGACCTTGTTCAGGATAATACATTCTGATAATCACTGCACGCAGCATTTCATGTTCATTAGGCAGAGAAGCCAAGTGACCCAAGGTTAGCAGTGAGATAATTATCAAGCTCTGCCTTTTCTGTAGAATTCCTTTTACCAACAATGCCCCAGCAAAATAACATATTGAACACCGGATTAAAGCATTACTTTTATATTAAGCTTCAGGGCATCTGGAGTACTATTTAACCGCTTCAGCCCCGGAACATTTTACCCCCCTCCTGACCAGAGCACTTTTTGTGATTCGGCACTGCGTCGCTTTAACTGACAATTGCACGGTCCTGCGACGTTGTACTCTAACAAAATTGACATCCTTTTTTCCCACAAATAGAGCTTTCTTTTGATGGTATTTGATCAAGTGTTTTTTATTTTTTTTGCTATAAACAAAAAAAGAGCGAACATTTTAAAAAAAAGCAATATTTTTTACTTTTTGCTAGAATAAATATCCCTAAAAAATCAATTTATTCCTCAGTTTAGGCCGAAATGTATTCTAAATATTTTTGGATAAAAAATATCACAATAAGCGTATATTGATTGGTTTGCGCAAAATTTATCGCGTCTACAAAATAGGGGATAGATTTATGGCATTTTTATTATTCATTTTGTTTTATTAGTAATGGCGGTGATCTGCGATTTTTATCCTGACTGCGACATTGCGGCGGACACCTCGGACACTTTTGACAGTATTTTGGGACCATTGTCATCTATATAGCGATCGGAGCTATAAAAATGCACTGATTACTGTGTAAATGACACTGGCAGGGAAGGGTTTAAACACTAGGAGGCGATGAAGGGGTTAAGTGTGTCGTAGGGAGTGATTCTAACTGTGGGGGGGGGTGGGCTACAACTCACATGACAGCGATCACTGCTCCCGATGACAGAGAGCAGTGATCTCTGTCATGTTACAAGGCAGAACGGGCAAATGCCTTGTTTACATAGGCACCTCCCCGCTCTGCAGCTCCGTGACATGATCGCCGGGAGACCGGTGGACATCGAGTCCCGTGGGCACGGTGACCCTGTACGCGGCGGGTGCCCGATAACCACGCAAATTAAAGGGGACGTACAGGTACGCCCATTTGCCCACCGCTGCCATTGTGTCGACGTAGACCACATGTCTATCTGCTTGGTTAATGCGGTGCACTCCAAAACTGACAGTTTCCTGTTAAGCTTAGTTAACCCTCCAGAATGAGACTAGGGGCAGGGAGTCTTAAACAGACAGTTTGCTCTGTGTGCATCAGTACTACACCTAGAACCAATGACTAATAGTCATTGATCAGAACTTACTAAGCCTGGAGCAGACAGAATCTGAAACACTGTGCATGGCAACCAATCAGCTTCTAGTTGTTATTTCCAAAGCTTAAATGAACAAAAGTTAGAAGCTGAAATGTGTCTTTGTGCTTACGAAGTACAGGTTTAAGAACTTAGGGCAGTGGTTGTGTGAGGCTGTAGAAAAAGACATGAAATAACAAATGGGCCCCTTACTCACAGTCTTGAATTCTGTTATTCTCCCCAACCCAGTGCAAGTGCACTACCAATAGTACTAACCCTACCTGCACTTTCAATAGATTTTCCTCTGCTATTACTAAGTCCACTCCTATTTGCACTACCCCTACCTGCAGTGCCATGATTCCCACCCCTACTTGTACTTCTAGGCATTATTATCCGCTTGCTCTACCAGTAGTTCCACCCCTACCTAAACTTTTACGTACAATTCCTATGTCTGCATGGAGAGTATTTCCACCAATGCCTATACTACAAGGTATTCCATTTCTGCCAACAAGGTCTGCAATTTCCAGAAGTCCCACCCCTGCCTATATTATCTATAGTCCCACCCCTGCCCACTTCTCTTATCATTCTGACCTGCTAAGAAGAAATCCTTACTACAGATACAGTGATAAAACTGGTAATTACCTGCTCCACAACATCCATCAAAGCCACTCTTCATCTCAGCCATCTCAGATTCATATTTCTCCTTCATCTCAATGAAGTTTGCTTCCATAGCCTGCAGCCGGGCCAAGAGATCTTTTAATAAAGAGTTTTTCTCACAGTCTGCTGCTGGGTTCTGGAGCTGAAGACGATGTCGAAACACAAGATTGTTTTTATCTGATTGCAAAGTTTGTAGCTGCTCATTGTCTTCCCCGGGAACACTGTAGACATGGGTAATGGTGAGCCCCTGCTGACTGCTGCATTCTCCGTCTTCTGGGGGTTTGATAGCAGCTGCTGAAGTTAGTAGATGGTAGGAGTGGCAGAGGAAGAGGTACTGGATCAAAACACCCCAGAGGGTCAAGAGCTCCATTTTGGGTCTGCACTAGGAGCACTATGAAATAACAAAACAAAAGCAGCATTAGCAGTAGAAAAATTGTATCTCAAAACTATTTGGGGTACAACAGATCCTTTACAAATATAGAGTCCTATCAGAGATATCTTCAACCAAACACCAAAACCAAATTCTAATTTAATGGACTACTACGAAGTTCTAACAAAAATGATTTACAACTTTTTGATAATTTTTTTAAGTGTAGGCAGGTGCTTAGCTGGCCAGATCGGACAACTACACTGTGCTGCAGCTGTTTTATATGCCTATAAAATATACTAATGCCAGCTTTCAGTGCCATTCAAAATCCATCCAGCAGAGGGGGCTGATAGGTGAAAAGGGACTTGAAAGACTTTAATGCGGGCTGCACTGGACTATGGGAGATGTCGTGTCTGAGAAGGAATTTGCCATGGGAGTGAATGGGAGGAAAAACTACAACCCCCAGGGAGAAACTCAAAGAAGAAGGCGACAGTGAACAGTTTTTTCAGGCTGTGGACTGTTTCTTGCTGTGAGCAGAGCACATCTCTGATTCAGTTTGTGCATCTACCAGCCATATCCTGAGGTCTGAGACTGCGGACCAGACAGCAGGGAGCTGGAGTCACCAAAAGGGCAATTCAGCGTGAATGCAGAGCCTCAAGAATCACTTTTTTTTTTATAATGAAATCTTTATTAAACATTTTCTCACTTATTACAATTATTACAATTATCATTTACAGCCAAGTCTAGATTGGAGTTCACTTTGTGCCTGGGACTGGTGAGTCGCTGTTTGCTGTGTTTGAATTACCACTGCTAGCATAGAGAGAAAGGGACTGACCATCTACCTAGTAGCCTCAAACCACTGCATGCAGAGCTTTAAAGGGCCCCATCGAATAGCCAGCAGAAGGTTGAGAGCCAGAAGTCAACTATCTACTGACTATATCATAGGGACCATGCACTTATTGGTCAAAGCCAAAAGGTTCCCCTTGCAGGTTCTAGATGTAGCACCCTGGAGTTTAGGCAGGGTTGCTCCTCACAAATTTACTTGCCAGGAGTAGATGTCCAGGTTGATTGTTAGAGATCTATTGATTCCTCCCTAAGTTTGGCCTGGTTGCACTTGTCTCTACTACCACTAGGTGGCTGAGTACTTGGTGGTGATAGATATGAGAAGGGCAATGCAAGGTCAAGTTATGGGTATGTGCGTATCTCAGCCAATGGGCAAGGGTTTCTTTGAATCCCATGGCCTGCTGGGAGCACCTATATATTTGGGTGGAATCAGGTGATCTATGTTCTGTTCCACCTGGACGGCTGTCTGGGTCTCTTTACAGAGATCAGGGTCACGCCGTGTCCTAGAAACACGGCGGCGTCCCAGAACGAGAGCCGCACGGGCGGCAACTGGTTAATCTTACATCGAACTCCAGTTGAATTCTAACTGTAAACATATTTCTGAAATCAAAGACTACCATTAGAGTACCATTTCAAAAAAATGTTGTTTTTTCGTTAAAGTGGAAATAAACCCATCAATTTAACGGTTTAAAAAAACTGTTAAATTCCCGGCATGTGCCAGAAATGTAACTGCCACATTGGTTGTGCTCTCAACCAAACTGTCAAATCATCCAATGATGTTGCTGGTGTCATAACTGATCACATGTTCAGCATCATGGCAGTTGAAGATTAAACAGAAGCCAAGAAGGCAGCTTAGTTGGCAGAAAACGATATGAGGGTTTAATTCCACTTTAAGCCAAAGTTGATTTAACCGCTTGCCGACCGGCTCACGCCGATATATGTCGGCAGAAGGGCACGTACAGGCAGATTAATGTACCCGTACGTTGCCCTTTAAAGCGGAGCAACATCTGAAAAAAAAAAAATGTAAAAGTCAGCAGCTACAAATACTGCAGCTGCTGACTTTTAATAAATGGACACTTACCTGTTCCAGGTTCCAGCGCTGTCGGCAGAAGATGACGAGCGATTGCTCGTCTCTCGCTGTCCGGCCGCCATCCTCTGTCAGGGAATCAGGAAGTGAAGACGCAACGTCTTCACTGCCCGGTTCCCTACTGCGCATGCGCGAGTCGCGCTGCGCGCCTCAATTGGTCCCCGCTGTGTCCTGGGAACTGTGTTTCCCAAGACACAACCGGGCATTCTCGGATAGAGGCGGGGCAGCTCGGATAATGCGTCCCGGAAGTGGGTGCAGATACCTGTATTATACAGGTATCTGCACCCCCCTCCCCCCTGAAAGGTGCCAATTGTGGCACCGGAGGGGGGGAGGAATCCGATAAGTGGAAGTTCCACTTTAGGGTGGAACTCCGCTTTAAGAAGCGGTTTGCAGGCGGGTGATTCCTAAATTGCTGCATTTGTAAGTTCCAAAAGCCAATATAAAGGAATATTAGTGGTAAAAAAAAGCACTTGTGGGTTTTAACCAATCTTGTTTTTTTATACAATTCTCCTTTAAGGGGGTGTGGCCAGGGGTGTGTCCTTTGCCTGTATACTTTTGCTGATAGGTGTCCCTCATTCCCATCTCAAAAAGTTGGGCGGTATGCCTGTCTTCTCCCTCCTAGTGACAACCACATCCTCCCTTTTTTGTATGGGCAGTTCTAGGACTGGAAGTGAGAAAAAATTCCTCACTCTAATAAAAAAACCGAGAAAACGAATTTGTTGGAATTAGTAATTAAAGCAGAACTCCAGTCAAAAGTAACAAGATACAAATCAATCACCTATACAAAGATCAAATAAAAAAAGCAGCTGTTGCAATTTTGTTTTTCAATCTAGAGCTCTCCCCCGCAGTACTTATTTTTTGACACAAGATGCCCTCAGTCTATTAGCCAACACCAAGCAGCACAATGAACTTATCTTTCCTGTCGCATCATGGCAGCATACACTCTGGGTTGTGACTCCGCCTCCACAACCTGATAGGACCACATAACTATAAGATGAAGACACGGCCCCCGCCCCAGCATTCTCTTATTTTTCCTCACCTGTTGGGACGCACTGAACATCACCCCCTTACCGCTTCGCCCAGCCAGGTTCTAGCCTCTCCTGGTTTGGAAGTCCTTGCCGGTACAGCCTCTAAAGGAAGCTAAATGGAAGGAACCCCACTCTGGTGATCTCAGGGGTATCGTATCTTTCTCAGTTATTATTACCTACTGCCTTTGTGTGGAACCTTAAACAGGTTTAAAGCACCATGATGACTGCCGCTGTGTAAAACCTTAAACAGGTTTAAAGCACCATGATGACTGCCGCTGTGTAAAACCTTAAACAGGTTTAAAGCACCATGATGACCGCCGCTGTGTAAAACCTTAAACAGGTTTAAAGCACCATGATGACCACCGCTGTGTAAAACCTTAAATAGGTTTAAAGCACTATGATGATTGCCCCTGTGTAGAACCTTAAACAGGTTCAAAGCACCACCATACTCCTGACCTCGGTGGAAAGCCTTAAACAGGCTTAAAACACCATTTCATTATACAGTGTGACAGGGCAAACACACATCTTCAAGGTACATTTAAGCCTTAAATAGGCTTACCGTTATGCAGTGGTCTCCCCCTCCTGTTTTCTTCTGTATAGCTGTGTATTCACAGCACTGCTGGGTCCTGTAGTCCCTCTCCACCGCTCCCCCTCTGCGCCGAGCGTCCTAGGCTGTTCCTTGTATCTTGAACCAGAGATCGCTGAATTGCTGCAGTTTGTTTGCCTGTCTTACAACAAAGCTCCTATTTCATCCTACTGAGGTAAAAGCCTGTTTTTTTCTCTGCATCTACTTCCTGCATAAGCTGCTGTGTTTTACCTCACCTGTGCTTCCTATGTCAATTAGTATGTGTCAATTAGTATCTCCTTAGGCTTGCCTTATTCCTTGCTATGGAGACCACTGCCCTAGCAGATCACCACCAGCTATTAGGTAAGGGGGGAGGATTTTTGGTAAGTATTGAAGATTGAAAAAAAGAGAGCAATCCTAACGCTGCCTAAATGGTTAGCCCTACCAGGTCCGCAAAATCTTCTGATTCAAGGCACAGAGAGACTTCACGCAGGAGAAGCCATTCTGGCCACAGACGGAGCCGCTCCAGTCGCAGGAGAAGTCGCTCAGGCCACAGAGGGAGTCGCAGGAGAAGTCGCTCAGGCCACAGAGGGAGTCGCAGGAGAAGTCGCTCAGGCCACAGAGGGAGTCGCAGGCCACAGAGGGAGTCGCAGGAGAAGTCGCTCAGGCCACAGAGGGAGTCGCAGGAGAAGTCGCTCCAGTTCTTACTCCAGACACAGCCGCTCCTATCATAGAGGATCTTCTGTCCATAGACAGTGATCACCAGTGCGACCCTCTGGAAACGCATGTTGGATATGCGGGGCCGCAGCCCTTCCCGATAATTAGCCTGCCGTAGATGCTTTGAGGAGGCTACTAGGGAAAAAGAATCGCAGTTTAGAGAGCCTGTAGCTCCACAGATTCTTACTCCGGAGACAGAGTTATCAACGCGAAGTGCCTCACCTGCTCATCCCAGCACAGGATTCCCCGTCTGACAATGAGGGGTTGGAAGCAACTGCAGGGTTTGCTTTTTGCTAATTGAACCGTGTGTCAAATCGGTCAAGGAAGCGATCGGATGGAAGGAACCCCAGGAAGTCCAACCAAAGCGGAAAAAATACTTCCCAAACCTTAAATGGGACTCAGAGGCCTTTCCGTTCATTGAGGAATTGGATGATTTAAGTAAAGAGGAATGGCAAGGACCCGAGAAGAGATCGAGTCTGAATAACAGGCTTTCCAAATTACATCCCTTGAAGGAACCTAAAGTGAATCCTCTTGTCTCTCCTCCCATTGTAGACGCATCTCTCATGCGGTTAGTCAGGCATGTGACATTGCCAATCGAAGATGCAATGACATATCTTGGATAGGAGGATCGACACTGATATGAAGAGGGCCTACCTTGCAGCAGACTGGCTGTGGCACTTGCAGCTGTAGGCAGGGATATTTCCAGCTTGTCATCAAACACTGAGAGGTTGGTCTCAGTAGGCGTGGACCAGGAGAGCATAATAAAAGCTCTACAGGAGTTAAGTCTCGCGGGGACTTTTGTGGCAGAGGCTTCGGTGGATGCGATTAAATCATCATCAAGGGCCATGTTGGCCTCCGTAATGGCCAGGCGGGCACTGTGGCTGAAACCCTGGTCAGCGGATCCTGTCTCCAAATCAAATTGGTGCCGCATTCCATATGACGGCGAGAACCTTTTCGGTGCAAAGCTGGACTCAGCAATTTCAAAGGTGACCGGTGGGAAGTCGGGACTGATTCCATCGGACAGAAAACCGAAACAGCAGAGGCCTCCTCCCTTCAGACATAATCTGCCAGACAGATACAGGGATGCTAAATCCTATAGGCCAGGAAAATAATACAGGAGGGGCTGGAAGAACCCCCAGACATCCTTTATGAAGTTTCAGAAGCCCAAGACTCCCGCTTCCAGTGACCAAAAGCCCAGTCAGCATTAGTGGGGGCAAGGCTTTCTAAATTCAAGCTGGTTTGGGCGGAAGCAATAAAGGACCCTTGGACAGTGGCTACTGTCCATTTCGGGCACAGATGGCCCTTCAAGAAACGTCCCCCAGGGGATCATTTTTGTCCCACCAGACTTCCACCTTCAGGGGATAAACGGTTACTGTTGACCAGTTACATCCAAGAGCTTCTCCAGAAGAGGGCGATAATAGAGGTGCCTGCATCACAGAGGGGTCAGGGATTCTACTCCCCATTATTTCTGGTCAAGAAAAAATCTGGGGACCTTCAGCCAGTCTTGGTTCTAAAAGAACCTCAATCGCTCCATTCGAGTGGAGTCGTTCAAGATGGAGAGTTTACAATCAATCCTCCAGGCCATAAATCTGGGAGACTGGATGCTCTCCATAGACCTCCAGGACGCATATCTTCACGTCCCGATCCATGTTGCTTTCCTGAAGTTCCTTCGGTTCTCGGTGAATCAGGGCCACTTCCAGTTTCAGGGTCTCCCGTTCGGGATCTCTACTGCCCCCAGAAATTTCACCAAGGTACTACTACCAGTAATCGCATCCTTAAGGGAGAAAGGGTTGAGAGTCCATCACTACCTGGATGACATCCTCCTCCTTTCAAGCAACCAGGAGTCCCTTGTCCAACATCGGGAGGTCCTAGTTTCCACACTACAAAGACTGGGCTGGTTGATAAACTGGAAAAAAAAGCAATGCTCATCCCACCCAGAGGCTGATCTTCCTGGGTGCGGAACTGGATACCCGGACAAACACGGTGGAACTACCGGCAGAAAAGATTTCCCCACTGATTCAGAGGGTGAGAAGAGCAATCTCAGCAACATCCCTTCCAGCCAGAGCATGTCTCAGTCTCCTAGGCTCTCTGTCTGCGACCATTCCTATGGTCCAGTGGGCCCAATGGAACGCAAGACCCCTTCAAACGTCCCTTTTCTGCGCCAATGGGACAGCTTATCCATGACCCAACCGATCTACATCTCGGAGGAGGTCAAGCGATCCTTGCAGTGGTGGACTCGTCCCTGCAATCTGAGGAGATGCAAGCACATAGTTCCCCCCTCCTCAGGAAACGGTAACCTCAGATGCCAGTTTGGAGGGATGGGGGGCACACTACCTGCACTACGCGGCCCAAGGGCGCTGGCCATTCAGGATCCAGGACGCAGTCTCCAATGTGCTGGAGATGAAAGCAGCCTTTCAGGCACTCCTGGCCTTCAGTACTTACCTGAGGGGGAAGCAAGTCCTCCTGAAGATGGACAACAGGGTGGCCGTTGCCTACATCAACAGGCAGGGAGGCACCAGAAGCTCCTCCCTGATGTAGGAAGTTCGCCCCGTGATGGAGTGGGCACAATCGAACCTATTGGACCTGAGAGCGACCTATATCCCAGGGGTCGAGAATCTCCTAGCATTTGCGATAATAATTCAGACCTGGGGCTCACCAGACATAGACCTGGCGGCCACACCAGCCAATGCAAAGGTTCCTATCAAGAATCCCCTTTCCGTCAGCGGAGGGAGTAGATTGTCTACAACATCCCTGGAGCTTCAACCTCCGGTACATTTTCCCTCCGACTCCCCTCATAGCGAGGTTCCTTCTGAGGCTCAAGAGGTCGACGGCACTAGTAGTGGCGGTGATCCCTTTCTGGCCGAGGAGGCCTTGGTTCACTACTCTCCTTCAGCTGAACGCAACGGATCCTCTCCCTCTTCCGCTGTCAGCAGATATGCTCTCTCAGGACCAACATCCGAACCTGGAGAGGCTACATCTGATGGCCTGGAGGCTGAGAGGTCTAGGTACCTAGAACAGGGCTGTTCTCAGAGGGTAGTGGAAACATTACTCCAGGCTAGGAAGCAAGACTACCAACAACACCTACAGAAGGATCTGGGAGAAGTTTACCGCCTTCTCTCAACAACAAGGTTGGGACATATCTTCTCTGACAGCTCCTCAAATCCTTGAATATCTGCAGTCAGGCCTAGAGAAGGGTCTTCGATCGGGGTCAAATGGGCACATGATCCTCTGGTTATCCAATTTCAGAGGGCCTGTCTTAAACTAAGGCCACCTAGGAAACCATCATTCCCAGCATGGGACCTCTCAGTCGTCCTGGAAATACTGTCCAATGATCCATTCTCTCCACTCGACAACATTTCCCTTTGGAACCTGACGCTTAAAATCTCATTTCTGATTGCTATCACTTCAGAAAAGAGGGTCTCAGAGATGCAAGCCTTGATGGCCAAAGAACCGTATCTAGTCGTCTACCCGGACAGGATAGTATTAAACCTTCAGATCGTTTCGTACTTAAGGTATCCTCATTTCACTTTAATCAGGAGATCAACCTTCCAGCCCTTATCACAGATCAAGGTGATCCTCATCCTCTGGATGTCAGGGGCAACATCCTGAAGTACCTCTCAGCAACAGAATTGATCAGGAGATCGGAGAACCTCTTAGTCATCCCATACGGCCATAGAAAAGGTCAGGCGGCCTCGGCTCACACCATCGCTTCATGGCTGGTGAAGACTATCAAAAAGGCATACTCACTGAGTGAGAAACAGATTCCGGGGGCTTAGAGGCACATTTCACCAGGGCGGTGGCAACTTCTTGGGCAACCTATTGTAGGGTCTCGGCAGAGACTATTTGTAAGGCGGCTACCTGGTCTTCCAGAAACCCCTTTATGTCACATTATAGGGTGGATTCTGCACAACTTTCAACAGTAGATTTGGGAAGGGCCATAATTCAGGCCAACTCCTGTTTCTTGTTAATAAATTTATTTTTCTTGCATTCCCACCCAGTCTGCGAGTTACTCCCCAGAGTGTATGCTGCCATGATGCGACAGGAAAACGGAAAATTGTATACTTACCTTTCCGTAATTTTCCTTTCCTGTCGCATCTTCATGGCAGCATACAATAAACCCACCCATAGAAGGTGATTAATATATATATGGAGAATGCTGGGGCGGGGGCCGTGTCTTCATCTTATAGTTATGTGGTCCTATCAGGTTGTGGAGGCGGAGTCACAAC
>CM053032.1:222004538-222020141 GCA_028564925.1 Lithobates sylvaticus | reverse complement strand
GGGGGCGCGCGCGCGCTCTCGCCGTGTCACTGGGCACCCGATGTGCGTGCCCAGCGGCCGCGATGTCCGCTGGGCACCCGCGATTGCCCGGTAACACAGCGGGACCGTGGATCTGTGTGTGTAAACACACAGATCAACGGTCCTGTCAGAGGAGAGGAGCCGATGGTGTGTTCTCTGTACAGAGACACACCGATCGGTCTCCTCCCCTTGTGAGTCCCCTCCCCCCACAGTAAGAAACACTAACAGGGAACATAATTAACCCCTCCCCGCCCCCTAGAGGTTAACCCCTTCACTGCCAGTGTCATTTATACAGCAATCAATGCATTTAAATAGCATTGATTGCTGTATAAATGACAACGGTGCCAAAAATGTGTCAAAAAATGTCCGATGTGTCCGCCATGTCCGCCATAATGTCGCAGTCACAATAAAAAATCGCTGATCGCCGCCATTACTAGTAAAAAAAAAATATTAATAAAAATGCTATAAAACTATCCCCTATTTTGTAAATGCTATAACTTTTGCGCAAACTAATCAATAATCGCTAATTGCGATTTTTTTTTTTACCAAAAATATGTAGAATACGTTTCGGCCTAAACTGAGGAAAAAAAGTTTTTTTATATATTTTTTGGGGATATTTATTATAGCAAAAAGTAAAAAATATTGTTTTTTTTTTTTTTTTTTAATTTGTCGCTCTTCTTTTGTTTATTGCGCAAAAAATAAAAAACGCAGAGGTGATCAAATACCACCAAAAGAAAGCTCTATTTGTGGGAAAAAAATGATAACAATTTCATTTGGGTACAGTGTCGTATGACCGCGCAATTGTCATTCCAAGTGCGTCAGCGCCAAAAGCTGAAAATTGGTCTGGTCACGAGGGGGGTTTAAGTGCAAAGTAATCAGGTGGTTAATGGCCAACACTGAACATCCATAACGGAACCACGAGATTTTGAGGGCCATTCTAGCTGTCAGCAGAGAGAGGGCTTGCTCAGCGGATCGTGAACCACCTCCATAACCACCTACACGGACATTGATTGGGAGTACGGACGACACATAGGCGATTCCATCCTAGGATATCGATCCAAGGCGTATTTTTCTCCATTTGGAGGTAAGGGCTCTGGGAGCATTACGTTACTATTTAGTCACGAAGATTAACATCAATTTCATAACAAAACTGTTTATTTAGAAGATTCACCATGATTATGGACACTCATGATTATTGTCACTAATCTATCACTTTGATGGACTTTTTTGATGTATACACATTTTATTTTGAATTTCAGCTATTGTGTTTACTTATTCACACTATTTGGGATTATTTTTCTATAATATTAATTTATTAGAAGTCTGCGCTGATCACTTTCATCATTATTTACAGTTTTTTGTGTTTAGTGTACACTTCAGATCTGGCAGCGATTTCACATTATTCGTTTTCATTGTTTATTCACTTAATTAGTAGCGAGAAGGACCTCACTTTAAATTTTCTTTGCATACATATACAGATGATACTCGAAAAATTTGAATATCATGCAAAAGTTTATTTATTTCACTTATGCAACTTAAAAGGTGAAACAAATATATGATATAGACTCATTGCATGCAAAGCAAGATAGTTCAAGCCGTGATTTGTCATAATTGTGATGAATATGGCTTACAGCTCATGAAAACCCCAAATCCACAATTGTAGAAAATTTGAATATTACATGCAATCAATAAAACAAGGATTGTACATGGAACAATATTGGACCTCTGAAATGTATAAGCATGCATATGTACTTAGTACTTGGTTTGGGCCCCTTTTGCAGCAATTACTGCCTCAATGCGGCGTGGCATGGAAGCTATCAGCCTGTGACACTGCTGAGGTGTTATGGAAGACCGGGATGCTTCAATAGCAGCCTTCAGCTCTTCTGCATTGTTCGGCCTCATGTCTCTCATCTTTCTCTTGGCAATGCCCCATAGACTCTCTATGGGGTTCAGGTCAGGCGGGTTTGCTGATCAATCAAGCACAGTAATCATTGAAACAGGTTTTGGTGCTTTTGGCAGTGTGGGCAGGTGCCAAGTCCAGCTGGAAAATGAAGTCAGCATCCCCATAGAGCTCGTCTACGGAAGGAAGCAAGTGCTTCAAAATCTCCTGGTAGATGGCTGTGATTGACCCTGGACTTAATGAAGCACAGTGTACCAACACCAGCAGATGACATGGCTCCCCAAATCAACACAGACTGTGGGAACTTCACAATGGACTTCAAGCATCTTGCAGTGTGTGCTTCTCCATTCTTCCTCCATACTCTGGTATTTGGTTTCCAAATTAGATGCAAAATTTGCTTTCATCAGAAAAGAGGACTTTGGAGCACTGAGCAACAGACCAGGTCTCTTTTTCTTTAGCCCAGGTAAGACGCTTCTGACTTTGTTTGTTATTCAGGAGTGGCTTGACAAGAGGAATACATTTGAAGCCCATGTCCAGGATCTGTCTGTGTGTGGTGGCTATTGATGCACTGACTCCAGCCTCAGTCCCCAACACTTTTGGAATGGCCTTTTCCTGACAATCCTCTCCAGGCTGCGGTCATCCCTGCTGCTTGTGCACCTTTTTCTTCCACACTTTTCCCTTCCACATAACTTTCTATTAATGAGCTTTTATACAGCACTTTGGGAACATCCAACTTCTTTTGCAATTACCTTTTGAGGCTTTCCCTACTTATGGAGGGTGTCAATGATGGTTTTCTGCACAACTGTCAGGTCAGCAGTCTTTCAAATGATTGTGATTCCTACTGAACCAGACTGAGAGACCATTGAAAGGCTCAGGAACTCTTTGCAGGTGTTATGGCTTAATATGGCTTTCACAATATTCAAATTTTCTGAGATTGTGGATTTGGGGTTTTCATGAGCTGTAAGTCATAATCATCACAATCATCACAATTATGACAAATCACGGCTTGAACTATCCTGATTTGCATGTAATGAGTCTATCTCATATATTAGTTTCAAGTTTTAAAGCGGAGTTCCACCCAAAAGTGGAACTTCCGCTCATCTGATACCTCCCCCCCCTCCAGGGCCACAATTGTCATCTGTCAGGGGGAGGGGGGTGCAGATACCTGTAATACAGGTATCTGCACCCACTTCTGGGAATAGACTCCCACGGTCACGCCCCTTCCCGCAACACCCCCCCCCCCCCCGCTGTCCACTGGGAAACACACAGGTGCCAGGAGACAGCGGGGACCACTTACGAAGCGCAGCGCGACTCGCGCATGCGCAGTAGCGAACTGGGAAGTGAAGCCGCAATGCTTCACTTCCTGATTCCCTCAATGAGAATGGCGATTGCTCGGGGCTTCGGCTGCCGAAATCGCTGGACCCTGGGACAGGTAAGTGTCCATTTATTAAAACTCAGCATCTGCAGTATTTATAGCTGCTGGCTTTTAATAATTTTTTTTAGGTGGACTCCCTCTTTAAGCTGCATTAGTGAAAAAACTTTTGCATGATATTCTAATTTTTTGAGTATCACCTGTACTGTATATCTGACTGTACATAAGGATCTTAAATCATCAGCACCTCCTACAATATCTACCTTGTCCTCATTGGAATATCTGTTATCCAAGTAGATTTTCAAATCCTTGCAAAGACAACTGTTGTTATGTCAAGTTCTGTAGTCGTATTAAATCACTTTGAAAATATGGGAATTATTGATAATTCATCCAGAGGTAGTATTAGTGCTCCTTGATCAATTATTAACTCTGCATGGCTTTTATTCTACTTAAACCATACATGAAATTGATAGTCACAAAGGGATGAAATATCAACTTACTCAGCTCTAATTAGGTTGAGTTATATAGTTTGCATGTAAATTATAACTCCAAGATGACTGTAGCTGTATGTTGTTACTGCTGCTCAAAAGCATATATCCCACATGGCATGCAAAAAACTGTTGCATCAACTGTTGCGTATAAGTCTCCAAAACTGAAGTTATGGCCCCACTTTGACTCCATTCTCATGTCTGGTACTAACAAAGTTATATGTTTCAATTTAATCCTCCTGTCTGCATAGCGGGACAACGCAGTAGGACTGAAGGGTGTGTAACTACAAATCCCCACACCACAGCTTACTACTGGTGTATAAATCACTGTTACTTAAAGTGTCATAGTAGAAGCATCCAAAATCAAAGCAATGGCAAAAATGTAAATCAAAGCTTTAGGCGGATTTGGTGCTGATGTTCATGTTGGGGGTTAGCAGCATGTTTTTGTTCCTCACTGACAGATCCTACTATCCCTGTGCTGATGGAAGGCCCAGAACTTGCCAGAGGGCATGCACATGCTGTTGGATCTACATCATAATTGGAGTATTGAGGAACCACCACTACTAATTGTTTTGGGGAGGGGGATTCTACTAATATCCTTCTCTTGGCACGGAGTGGAGGTACCATGGGGAACATTTTATTGTTTTTGGACTGCTGGACTCAAAAGGAAGAATTTTTCTGTTTTTCTACAATGTTATAGAACTAGTTTTGTTTCAGTTACGCTTTATCTGTAACTTTTGTTGTTCCAGTGTTTTCCACAGCAGCAGGGAGTTACATGGGACTGGAGACAATCGTTCGATGGTTTGTGCAATGTTTCATACTGGGCTCTTGGTTACATATGAGCTATAATCTACAGGGGGGCTTAAGGGGTCACTCGTTCAAATTTCTAATAGTGTTATGTTTCATGCTCTATATTTTTATAATGTCTCTGCATAGCGGGGTCTACGTTTAATTTGGTGTCTTTGAATGTCCGAGGCTTGAACGACAGATTCCGTAGAGCCTTGGTGTTCCAATATCTAAAACCACTTAAATCTCATATAGTCTTCCTGCAGGAGACACATTTGGATGGGAACAAGGTACTGACTTTGCAGGGCTCCTAGATTGAGCGTGCCCTACATGCTACGTATTCCACGTATTCCAGGGGAGTTGCCATCTTGATCAGCAAAGAAGTCCCCTGTACCATCCATCAGGTGATCACAGATCCAGGTGGCAGTTATGTGATTGTGGTTACAGATCCCAATGCCATCTTGGACACCTTTGTGGAATATTATAAAGCACTTTACGCAACTATTCTGGCTTGTAATGAACAGGACTTGGAATCTTTACTTTCCTCTCTTAATATGCCCGTTCTTCCGGACGAGGACAAAAACAGTGTAGAGGCTGGGATTACAAAGAAGGAAATCAAGGCTGCTATTAGAGCATTTCGTCCCCATAAATCTTCAGGTTCAGACGGGTTCTGCATAGAGTGGTATAGGCTACATCTGGAGGCTTTTGTCCCCAGACTAAGGGCTCTGTTTCACTTCTGTCTAGAAAATAAGCTTCTTCCAGATTCTCTTTCAGAGGCTCAGGTGATTCTGTTGCCCAAACCGGGCAAAGCTGAGCTGTTCTTCTTATAAGCCTATTGCTCTATTAAACCAGGATCTTAAGATATTAACGAAAATACTAGCCACTAGATTGCCACAAGTTATCACTACGCTGGTGGACATAGACAGATTTTATTCCCCAGTAGTCCATGGACACTAATCTTCACAGACTGTTTGCACATTTACAGATTGATCATACCAACTCCGGGGCCAGGGTGGTGGTGTCACTTGATATGGCAAAGGCCTTTGACTCTGTGGACTGGCATTATATGTCCACGGTCTTACGGTACATGGGATTTGGTGATGTGTTTCTTACCTGGATCTCCTTGTTGTATAGTAGACAAAAGGCGAAGATCAAAATTAGCATGTTGGTTTCTGCCCAGTTTGATAGGTAAGGGGACACTTCAGCAGTGTCCACTCTCCCCATCCCTATTTGCTCTTGCAATTGAACCCATAGCTATTGCTCTGCGAACATCTGCAGCGGTAAGAGCTTTAGAGGTAGGAGGTATACGTGAATGTACTGCTCTATACGCTGATGATATGCTCCTCTTTCTAGAAGATCCCGGATCATTTCTGGAGGCAGTATTTGATATTTTGAGTACTTTTACATGTTTTTCAGGTCTACGAGTTAATTGGGAAAAATCGAATGTTATGGCCATTGATAATGGGGCTCAGGTCCAGGCATCGCAACTAGTCCGTATAGCTTATGTATCTGAATCCAAATACCTCAGGGTTTTTGTATCCCCCAAGGTAGGGGATTATCTCTCACTTAACCTATCACCGGTCCCCACCAAAGTTAAGACTCAGCTAGACGCCTGGAAACATTTATTGCTTTCCTTGATGGCAGGGTAAACCTTCTTAAGATGACAATCTTTCAATTTTTTTTGTATTTTTTGCGCAATTCTCCAATCTGGATTCCCTGTTCATTCTTTAAACGTGCAAATAGCCTGTTTAGTTTGTTTTTGAGGCCTTCAGGTCATCCTAGAATAAGTCTACATACATTGCAGGAGCCCCTAGGACAGGGTGGGCTGGCATTGCTTGACCTATTTAAGTATTTTTTAGCAGGTCAAATGGTCGTTGCCAGGCGCTGGTTGCTGTGAGATGATGGAGACACAGCATTGGTACTTGAGGCCGCCCTTATGGGCTCATACGAGAGTCTCTACTACTTGGTATATAGGGGTTTGAAAGTATTATCACCTTTGACTGGGTCGATGCACCCTACTATTCGTGCATGGGACAGGGAGGAGGTGTTGATGCACTCTGAGGCACGGAACTTGTCACCAGACACTCCCCTGTTGTTTAATCCTAGGTTGCCTAATTTTGATGTAATTCTGGATCCAATACGGTGGGTTCGGGTGGGCATCAAACAATTAAAGAATATAGTGGGGGGAGGGAAATTATTTACATTTGATCAATTGAAGGAGAGATACAACCTCCCAAACTGGTACCTCTTTCGGTATCTTCAACTGAGGCATGCATTTGTAACACAGTTTGGTACTGATACATTCATTCTTCTCCTCTGGAACAGTTACTGTGAAAAGAATCTGTGCAAAAGACATTGTCAGAGGTTTACAAAGCCTTGTTTGTCGAAAGGCCAAAAGCACTCAGTAAATGTAGGGACACATGGAGCGCATTGATGCCTGATTTTCAGGGGGATGACTGGGATGATATGTGGGACCACTCTTTCGGGGCCCTGGTTTCGGCTCATGACCGTTATAGCCAATTCAAAATTCTCCATAGGGTTTATTATACCCCTGTGAGAATTTCAAGTATATATGGTACCGGAAACACTGAATGTTGGTGCTGTACCACTAGTCCTGCTGATTTTGACCATACATTCTAGCATTGCCAGCCAATACAGGAGTTCTGGACAGATGTCACTAGGACGATTAAAGACTTAGGCCCCTTTCACACTGGGGCGGGTTTGCAAGCGCTATTGCGCTAAGAATAGCGCCAGCAAACCGACCCGAAACAGCTGTTGCTGTTCCTTCAGTGTGAAAGCCCGTGGGCTTTCACACTGAAGCGGTGCCCTTGCAGGACGCTCAAAAATGTCCTGCAAGCCGCATCTTTGGCTCGCTATAGGAGCGGTATATTTACCGCTCCTATAGCGCCCGGTCCCAGTGAAAACAATGGGGGAGCGCGCCGAACCCGCCCGCAAAACGCCGCAATAGCGGCGGTTTGCGGGCGGTATTGACCCTTTTTCGGCCGCTCGCGGGGGGTAAAAACACCCCGAGAGCGGCCGCAATGCGCCGCTAAAACGCCGGTAAAGCGGCGCTAAATATAGCGCCGCTTTACCGCCAGCGCCCCCACCGCTCCAGTGTGAAAGTAGCCTTACTCTCATTACCTATCCCCCTGACAAGCTCAGTATTTGCTGTGTTTGGTGGAGGAGGTAGCACCGCACAGGGCTCAGAGGACCCTGATATCCCTTTCCTTGTTTTATGCACGTAAGGTCATTTTGTTATGCTGGAACAAGCCTGAGGCTCCCTCTTTAGCTTTCTGGAAGGGCATAGTCAATAAGGCATTACCGTTTTATAAAGCCACGTACTTGAGTAGAGTTGCCCCAAAAAGTTTGAAAAGGTATGGCAATGCTGGCTTTCAGCTAATGAGACTCTGAATGAGGAGGTTTGTAGAACGTATTATGGTTGTAATGCTATCTTCATGCAGACTGACATGATCTGATGTGACCAAACACTTGCTCTCCTAGGTTGGTGTCTGGTTAATACTGACCTAGCTTACTGGAATTTTGTTGCAAGAGTTATTAATCCTACTTGTGCTCCTGCACTTTATGGAATATTGCACTGCAGGGAAAGGGGGAGGGGGAGGTGGGGTTTGAAGGGTTGTTTTTGTATTGTTTGTACTGTTATAAAATGTGGAATAAAAATAATTTTCCAGAAAAAAAGCAGCTAAAAATTCTAGCCCAAGCAACAATATCACATAATGTATCTATCCTGATGTATACAAGACCCAGCTGTTATTATCCTTTGTCTGTACAGTCCCAATTCCAGGGTGCAGGTAATGACCATGTTAAATATATGTCATACAACTCTGCATGTCCAAGGATGGGTGTCCATTGGACTTCATGTAATCATATCGCTGCATAAAAGAGCTGCAGCTGCAAACGTGGCTAGATTTAACGCTTGCCCTTTTGCTATTATCTCCCTTGTAGAAGACCATAGGTCCAGTCAGTATATGTGGATAAGCACAAATCCCTTTGCATATAGAAATGAAAACATTAGTCTTGTATAAAGCTTGATACAGTCTTACCAACCCTGATCGGTTAGGCCTAGGATCAATAACCTGGAGGATGGTAGTGTGATGCGGAAATAATGGGTTTCAACACCTGTTCTACAGAAGCTTAGCCACTTGAGACCTAATACATGTCATTCACTGAGGGACTTCCTCAGTGGTCACCCACGCCCCATGTATTGACTCTGGTAGTACTTGGCTTAAAATTTAAAATTTAAAATTTAAAATTTGCTTTGGTCTGCATCCCATTCTTCTTAATTTAAGAGTTTTAACATTTTTTTTATTTATGATTTTGAAATTATGTCGATATAGTACAGGTAGCCTTATTTACTAATTTAGAACACAGTTTAATGTCTCAGTGTACTATAAAATGAAAGCATTTAACAAATAAACAACTTGAGATAAAAATAAAATCAAGGAATAATTTTGCAAATATAACAGATGAATATGCTTCTGCCATTCTTTCTTCTATGGAAATCAAATACTGTTATAAAAAGCACATCATAGCGGCCGTTTACAGCGAGATCGGCGTGTCCAATAAGAGATGATCTCATATGTAAACATATGAGATCATCTCTCAGCGCCGCTCTCCCTCCTCACACAGACAGCGTGTGAGGAGGGAGAGATGAACGGCTGCAGCGGCCATAAGTAAAAAAACAACAAAAAAAAACGAAATGTGCGATCTGTCCCTGCTGCCATCTGTCCCTGCTGCCACCAGTCCCCACTGCCACCTGTCCCCAGTGCCATCTGTCCCCACTGCCACCTGACCCCAGTGCCATCTGTCCCCACTGCCATCTGCCAGTGCCACCTGTCCCCAGTGCCACCTGTCCCCTGTGCCACTTGTCCCCAGTGCCATGTATAAGTGCCATCTGTCATCAGTGCCACGTCAGTGCCACGTGTCATCAGTGCCACGTCAGTGCCATCTGTCATCAGTGCCATATCAGTGTCACGTGTCATCAGTGCCACATATTAGTGCCATCTGTCATCAGTGCCACGTATCAGTGCCATATGTCATCAGTGCCACCTGTCAGTGTCACGTGCCATCTGTTATCAGTGTCACGTGTCATCAATGCCACGTATCAGTGCCGTCTGTCATCCGTGTCACGTGTCATCAGTGCCACGTATCGGTGCCATCTGTCATCAGTGCCACGTATTAGTGCCATCTCTCATCAGTGCCACGTATTAGTGCCACATGATATCAGTGCCACGTATAAGTGCCATCTGTCACCAGTGCCACATATTAGTGCCATCTGTCAGTGTCACATGTCATCAGTGCCCCGTATTAGTGCCATCTGTCATCAGTGTCACGTGTCATCAGTGCCCCGTACTAGTGCCATCTGTCATCAGTGCCACATCAGTGTCACGTGTCATCAGTGCCACGTATCAGTGCCACCTGTCATCAGTGCCACGTCAGTGTCACGTGTCATTGTCCTGGTGCTCCAGGGCCTTCAAAAGTGTAATAGGTAGTCAGCAAGTTAGATGTGTAATTTATGCTGATAGAACACGTGATGGCGCTCCCTGCATGTTGGGCCTCTGTAAGTGGCCAGGCTGTGTAAAAGTCCCACACATGTTGTATCGTAATACTCAGGAGTAGCAGAATTTATTTTGGGGTCTCATCTGTGGTATACACATGCCATGTGAGAGAAATAACCTATTACAATGACAATTTTGTGGAAAAAAATAAAAAAATAATTCATTTTGCAAAGAATTGTTGGGAAAAAAATGACAACATCAAAAAGCTCACCATGCCTCTTACTAAATACCTTTGGAATGTCTACTTTCAAAAAAGGGGTCATTTGGGGGGGTGTTTGTACTTTCCTGGCTTGTTTGGGTCACAAGAAATGAGATAGGCCCCAGTACATCAGATGTGATCAATTTTTGTATGGTTCGCACCACAGCTTGTAGAGTCTGTACCTTTCACAAAGACCAAATAATATCCACTGATTTGGGTTATTTTTACCAAAGATATGTAGCAGTATAAATTGTGGCCAAAATTTACGAAGAAAAATTAATAATTTGCAAAATGTTATCACAGAAACAAAGAAGAATTCTTTTTTTTCAAAATTTTCTGTCTTATTTCATTTATAGCGCAAAAAAATAAAAAACCCAGAGGTGATCAAATACCACCAAAAGAAAGCTCTATTTGTGAGGGGGAAAAAAAAAAGGACAAAAAATTCATTTGGGTACAGTATTGCATGACTGAGTAATTGTCATTCAAAGTGTGAGAGCACCGAAAGCAGAAAATTGGTCTGGGCAGGAAGGGGGTTTAAGTGCCCAGTAAGCAAGTGATTAAAGTGGAACTTTACCCATAACAACTTGATAAAAAAAAGAATGTTTTTTTTAGCAAGGAACATACATTCCACATTAATAATTCTGCTACCAAAATGAGTGTGTGCTGTAAATTGCCTCCAGCATTGCTCCTGTTTCTTCTTGCTGGAGGCTGCCATTTTGGGAAGGCTAGAGCCCCTGAACAGCAGTAAATCATAAAGCAGAACTAAGACCAACGATTTACCAGTTTCAAAAAAGTTACATTCCTGTAATGCCGGGATTTCTAACTGTCACATTTGATTGTGTCCTCAACCAAACTGGCCAAACTGTCAAACTATCAAATAGCTGATGTCATAACTGGTCACATGTGCAGCACCATGGCAGTTGCAGTTCAAACAGAAGCTTCCTTGGCTGTAAAGGATTTGAGGGTTTAAGTCTGCCTAAAAATATAGAGCAACTGAGCATGTGCATAGCAGGATGAGACATTGTATTACTGGATTTCAAACAGTATAGGCACTTATTTTTAATGTTTTATATAGCTATACCTGCAAAAGGGACCAGCCTTAAGTGATCTAGCAGGACTTAATAGTCAGACTAAAGTTCCACTTTAAGGCATGAGTCAGTAGAAAATACCAATACAGTTGTAACTTGTATTACAAGCATAATTCGTTCAAGAACAATGCTTGTAATCCAAAGCACTCCTATATATATATATAAGCGAGTTTCCCCATATAAGTCATTGGAAACTCAGATAATTTGTTCCACAGTGACTTCTTTTACTTCTATTGTATGCAGTACCACATGTGACCAGAGGTGGGGGGGCGCCGGCGACACACGGAAACCACTCAGAGCCATTGGGATGCAATCAGAAACACTAGGAGAGGCTTGGAAACACCTTGTTTCCAAGTGGCTCCGAGTGAATCCGAGCGGCTCTGAGTGTCACCACTTGGAAACCACACGGAACATCAAGCCCATCACTAATTCTGAATACTGTAATACCTCAGATTGCGAGTAACGTGCGTTTCGCAATATGAGCTATTTTTTAAATCCTGACTGGGTTTGCAAACGTTGTCTCACAAAACAAGCAGGATTCAAGCCGGATGGGCCCGGTGTTCGATTCGAACCCATGTTCGAATCGAGCACCGGGCGTTCGCTCGCTCGGCGAGCCCAGAACTATTGGGGCCGCTCGCATCAAATTCGTGTGATGCGAGCGGCCCCGCAATGCATTGCGGCCCGCGCAGTGCAATGCTGGCTGATGATTGGCCAAGCATGCACTGTGACCCCGCATGCTTGGCCAATCACAGCGCCGGCAGCGAGGAGAGCCATAATTGGCTACAGGCAGGATGCCTGTAGCCAATTATAGCTCAGGGGCTTTAGTACACGCCCCACGGTATAAGAGGCCGCCGCGCCGGCGGCCTCGCATATTCTGTTTCAGTCAGTGTCAGCGTGTCAGTGTGCTGCTGACAAGATGTGCTCTATTTCTGGGGATATGTGTGTGCGTGCTGTTAGAACAGCATTGCAGTATCACATCTGGGGGGTGTCTATAGGTGGCCTGTGAAGGGGGGCAGGTTTCCTGTGCTTAGAACTTTCCCTGCAAAAAAGTGTAATTTTTGCAGGAAAAAAGCTATTTAAAAGCACTCGCGGCTAATGAATTGATGGCTCCTGTAACACAGAGAACTGTCATTCATTAATAAAAAACAAAAAAAAAAAAGCGTGGGGGTCCCCCCAAATTCAATAACCAGGCCCTTCAGGTCTGGGATGGATATTAAGGGGAACCCCAGCCAAAAAAAAAAAAAAAATGGCGTAGGGTCCCCCTCAAAATCCATACCAGACCCTTGAGGTCTGGTATGGATTTTAAGGGGAACCCTAGCCAAAAAAAATGGCGTGGGGTCCCCCTCAAAATCCATACCAGACCCTTATCCGAGCACGCAACCTGGCAGGCCGCAGGAAAAGAGGGGGGGACGAGAGCGGCCCCCCCTCCCGCCTGAACCGTACCAGGCCACATGCCCTCAACATTGGGAGGATGCTTTGGGGGTCTAAGACCCCCAAAGCACCTTGTCCCCATGTTGATGAGGACAAGGGCCTCTTCCCCACAACCCGTGCCCGGTGGTTGTGGGGGTCTGCGGGCGGGGGGCTTATCGGAATCTGGAAGCCCCCTTTAACAAGGGGACCCCCAGATCCCGCCCCCCCCCTGTGTGAAATGGTAAGGGGGTACAAAAGTACCCCTACCATTTCACCAAAAAAGTGGCAAAAATGGTAAAAATGACAGGAGACAGTCTTTGACAATTCCTTTATTAAAATCTTCTTTCTTCTTTCTTCATCCTTCGGTTTCTTCATCTTCTCCTTCCGTCATCTTCTTCCATCTTCTTCTTCCATTTTCTTCTTCCTCCGATCCGCTTTTTCTTGCGCTGGTCTTCTCGTCCTTCTCGTCCGGCATCTTCTTCCGTCGGCGTCGGTGTCGGTGTCTCTGTCTCTTCTTGGGCCGCTCCGCGCAATGGGAGGCTCCCGCTGTGTGAGGCTCCGCTCCGTCTGACAGGTCTTTTATAATGGAGGGCACCTGGTGACCCCGCCCCCTCTGACGCACGGGGACGTCATGGGGAATTCCATGATGGCTTTCCCCATGACGTCAGAGGGGGCGGGGTCACCAGGTGCCCTCCGTTTTAAAAGACCTGTCAGACGGAGCGGAGCCTCACACAGCGGGAGCCTCCCATTGTGCGGAGAGGCCCATGAAGACACCGACGCCGACGCCGACGGAAGAAGATGCCGGACGAGAAGGACGAGAAGACCAGCGCAAGAAGAAGCGGATCGGAGGAAGAAGAAGATGGAAGAGAAGATGGAAGAAGATGACGGAAGGAGAAGATGAAGAAACCGAAGGATGAAGAAAGAAGAAAGAAGATTTTAATAAAGGAATTGTCAAAGACTGTCTCCTGTCATTTTTACCATTTTTGCCACTTTTTTGGTGAAATGGTAGGGGTACTTTTGTACCCCCTTACCATTTCACACAGGGGGGGGGCGGGATCTGGGGGTCCCCTTGTTAAAGGGGGCTTCCAGATTCCGATAAGCCCCCCGCCCGCAGACCCCCACAACCAATGGCCAGGGTTGTGGGGAAGAGGCCCTTGTCCTCATCAACATGGGGACAAGGTGCTTTGGGGGTCTTAGACCCCCAAAGCATCCTCCCAATGTTGAGGGCATGTGGCCTGGTACGGTTCAGGCGGGAGGGGGGGCCGCTCTCGTCCCCCCCTCTTTTCCTGCGGCCTGCCAGGTTGCGTGCTCGGATAAGGGTCTGGTATGGATTTTGAGGGGGACCCCACGCCATTTTTTTTGGCTAGGGTTCCCCTTAAAATCCATACCAGACCTCAAGGGTCTGGTATGGATTTTGAGGGGGACCCTACGCCATTTTTTTTTTTTTTTTGGCTGGGGTTCCCCTTAATATCCATCCCAGACCTGAAGGGCCTGGTTATTGAATTTGGGGGGACCCCTACGCTTTTTTTTTTTTCATTTTTTTTTATTTTTTATCAATGACTTTTTTTTATGAATGAGTTTCAATGAATGACTGTTCACTGTATTACGGGAGCCGTCAATTAACATTAGCCGCGAGTGATTTTAAATAGCTTTTTTACTTTCAAAAATGACACTTTGCGCAGAGACAGTTCTAAACACGGGAAACATGCGCCCCTTCACATGCATACTATAGACACCCCCCAGGTACGAAATTTAAAGGAATATTACACTTTTATTGTTTCAATTTAAGCATTATTAAAATCACTGCTCCTGAAAAAACGGCCGTTTTAAAAAAAAAAATTTGCATTGATACATGTCCCCTGGGGCAGGACCCAGGTCCCCAAACACTTTTTATGACATTAACATGCATATTAGCCTTTAAAATTAGCACTTTTAATTTCGAACGTTCGCATCCATTATAACTAATAGGGTCCTAAAGCTCGCACGGACTTAAGGTCCGTTCGCGGGTTCTGGTGCGAGCCGAACGGGGGGGTGTTCGGCTCATCCCTATGGAGGAGTCTCCATAATTATTCAACCACAGTGTCAGTTACATGCTGCTGGTGGATGCACAGCAATTGGAAGGCTCCAATGTTGGTTCCCAGGTGGAGGAAGGGAGTAACGTGAGCCTAGAGAGAGGGGGTGCCCAAGAAGGACAAGAAACTGGCAGTCATGTCCCCAAAGCTGCAGCATACTGCCAAGATTTCTCAAGTGATGAGGAGGGAGGGGATGATGAGGTCACTGACCGTACTTGGGTGCCTGAGAGAAGAGAGGAGCAAAGTGAGGAGGAGGAGGCACAACTCCAGGGGTCAGCTTAAGGGCAGCTACCCTATAGCATCACAACCCCAGAGCTCCGCAGGTGCAGGGCGCTGCTGACTCCCCGCTGACTTTTAAAAGTTCCTTGGTGTGGGCCTTTTTTGACACGTGTGCAACAGATCGCACCATTGCTGTTTGTAACCTATGTCTAAAGCAGGTCAAGCATGGCCAGAACAGCAGCCGCTTGGGCACCACATGCTTGACCAGACATATGACGTCCTGCCATGCAGTCTGTTGGCAGCAGCACCTAAAAGACCCACATCATAGAAAAAGGCAGACTTCTCCTTGCTCCTCATCTGAGATCTTAAACCCTACTATACCTCCAGTCCTCTCAAAAACCTGCACTGAGAGGAATGAAGGTATAGCAATAGGTGTCACAAGTACTTGCAGCCAATCTGCTAGCAGTGCACCACC
>CM053032.1:221980408-222004038 GCA_028564925.1 Lithobates sylvaticus | reverse complement strand
TGTATTGTACTACATTTGTAAACCGCAATTGTTATATTATATTGTTATATATTTTGTAATAAATTTTTTCTTCAATTTTACCAGATAGTATTTCTATGTTCTCGGTACCGTGATAATCCCCTTTATCTATCCTTGTCCACCACTCTAGTATTAATATTTTGGGATGAGGTACCATTTTTTGTGAGACTCCTCCAGCCACTAGACATGTGCAATTCGTTTCGTCTTTTTTTGTTTTCCGTTAAAATTCGTTAATTTTCGTTCATTCGTTATCGTACGAATGAACGAAGGATTCGCAAAAAATTTTAACGAATTATCGAATCGAACGAATATGAAAAACAACGAAAATCCGAAATAACCAAATTAGAAACGAAACTACGAAAGAAGAAAATCTGAAAAATGAAAACAGGAACAACGAAAATCAAAATGAACGAAAAAATTTGTACATTCGTAACTTTTTTTTTTTTGTTGAATCGGTAATTTTCCGTGTCCCTTACAATGGCGCTGCTTAACGTGCCTCGAATGGATTGAACGAAAACATTCGTACATTCTTAACTTTTTTTTTGCGATTGGTAATTTTCCGTGTCTCTTACAATGGCGCTGCTTAACGTGCTTCGAATGGATTGAACGAAAAAATTCGTACATTCGTAACTTTTTTTTTCGATTCGTAATTTTCCGTGTCTCTTACAATGTAATAATAGCATACACATTACATAAAATTATGAATTATGCTCCGATTACGAATCTACGAAAACAATGTTACGAAAGTACGAATGTAACTAAATCTACGAAAATACGAATGCGTCCGAATTTAGAATAAACGAAAATTAAACTAACGGAAAAACGAATCAATGAAAAAATAACTCTTACGAAAATACGAATCGTTACGAATACGAACAACGACGACTTACGAAATTACAACTCGTTACGAATCAACGGAAACTAACAGAAACGAAACGAAACTAAACAAATTTTTCTATTGTGCACATGTCTACCAGCCACCCTCAATTGTCTTTATCATTGATTACATGATTGGATGAAGGAAGTCAGCAGAGCTTCTGCTCGTTCACTAAGCTCTGGAGCAAGCACAGTCTATTTGCCTTTGCTAAATCAATCGTGGCGTGAACGTAAACGAGTCCTAAGGCGAAATATTGAGATCGCTTTTCTATCTTGTTTTCTTCCTTGGAATGGCAGTCTGATATGGAGGAGATTCTAGTCCAGCTGCAAGGTCACTGTAATTTTGCAGCAGCTGCATAGCAGGTCCAGGAGTGTCCAGACATAATGACATATGATACTCGGCACTGAAACCAAGTTATATTGTGCAGGATCAAAGAAAGTTTATATTCTTGGCAACATCAGCTATTGCTAAAAAAAGAAACTGATGGATGAAGAAAACTGACTTTTTTTTTTTTTTTTTTACTGCACTCCTACTATGTTGTTTGTTTGGGTGTGTATTGGCTTAGACTTTCTTTGTTCAACCTAATCTTAGTTATTGTGGATTTCAAGGTAGTGCTGTGATAATGGTATCAGGAAGGACACATTCAACTGACTCCAACAACAGACGTTTTGCTCTAACCCTGAGTGGGTGTGACTTTGCTTCACTGTTCTGTTAAAGATTTTTGGCCGGTGGTATTTCATTTTTTACGTTTATTTTTAAACTCTGGTGTTTCCTGTTATTTTTTAATTTGGGTGTATAAAACGTTCATTAAGCCAGCCGTACATATTCGTCTGGCTCAGCAGGAAGCAGGAGATTTTCAATTTACCGTATATACTTGAGTATAAGCTGGCCCGAATATAAGCCGAGGCACCTCATTTTACCACAAAAAAAACGGGAAAACTTATTGACTCGAGTATAAGCCTAGGGTGAGAGAAATGCGCAGCTACTGTAAATGTAAAAGAGGGTCAACAATGCCCATTTGCAGCCTCACTGTGCCCATTTGCATGCCTACTGTGCCCATTTGCATGCCTCACTGTGCCCATTTGCATGCCTCACTGTGCCCATTTGCAGCCATAGGTCCCCCGAACTTCAAACTTGGTAGTCAAGGGTTCCTAGATGCCCCCTAGCTACAGCCCAAAAATTTGGGGTCTCTGGACCCAAAGGGTCCCGAAATGACATTGCTGCAGATGGACACAGTTGACCGACTTTGGGGCCCTGTATCTCGGGCCACTTAGTGCTAGGAACCCCAAATTTGGATATATTCTAGTTCCACTAGGTTTGCGCACCAAATTTGGGGGTTCCTAGCACCAAGTGGCCCCGAGATACGAGCTCCCAAAGTCGGGTCGGAAAATGTCATTCTCTGCTGCAGAAAAGTGCTTGACTCGAGTATAAGCCGAGGGAGGCACTTTCAGCACAAAAAAAATGTGCTGAAAAACTTGAGTATATACGGTATGTATGGGCAGGGAGGCTGCCTTATGGAGTGGCCGTCACTTGTGTATAATAAGTGTAAAGTATAACTGAAGGCAAAATCTTTTTTTTAGTTTTAGATAGAAAGTGGAGAGGGATTAGAACACCTGTCCAGATTTTATTCTCGCCTTTGGCCCCGCTAGGGAGATTCACCCTCGTTATTTGCCTTGGTGACCATTATCACTGAAAGTCAATATGAAAGTGAAAGAAAATCCCAAATTTTAGTGGTGACCAGAGCAGGAATATATGGGAAATCTTCCAATGGGGACATTAGTTCTGGTGTCCCTAGTGACAGCCTTATAACCCTTCCTCACTCTATCCAAAATTAAAAAAAAGTTTTGCTCTCATTTCTACATTAAAGTAATTAGGCGTAAGCTTACAGTCACAGTAAGGATTGATGTTGGTTATCTTTAGGTGTAGGGCACAGTAGGGGTATAAACATGCAAAGGGTTCCTGTGCATTATAGGGATCATTCACAGAGCAGTCCCAACACATAGACAAGGCAATTTGCATTGAGTCCCATGAATTCAATTCACACCATTGTGTTGCACATTAGAAAGAAAAGTAGGACATGCACTTCATTTTCAGCACATGTTGCAAAGTAGTACATTGCATCACAACCTGCTGCAGTGTTACTATGACATCAGCACCACTCCCTTTACAGCGCAGTAGCGCATTGAAGAGCTCCTAATACTATTTATTTTTTAGTCCATTTTGTGTTTTTTTTAGCATTCAAACTACCGTATTTATTGGCGTATAACACGCACCCCAAGTTTAGGAGGGTATTTTAAGGAAAAAAAGTTTTAGGAGGGAAGTTTAGGGAAAAAAAAAACCTTACATGTAAGCGTCATTTGCAGCTTGCCCAGCGTCATTTGCAGCCTTGCCCAGTGTAATTTTCAGCTTGCCCAGTGTCATTTGCAGCTTGCCCAGTGTCATTTGTAGCTTGCCCAGTGTCATTTGCAGCCTTGCCCAGCGTCATTTGCAGCCTGCCCAGTGTCATTTGCAGCTTGCCCAGTGTCATTTGCAGCTTGCCCAGTGTCATTTGCAGCTTGCGCAGTGTCATTTGCAGCTTGCCCAGTGTCATTTGCAGCTTGCCCAGTGTCATTTGCAGCTTGCCCAGTGTCATTTGCAGCTTGCCCAGTGTCATTTGTAGCTTGCCCAGTGTCATTTTCAGCTTGCCCAGTGTCATTTGCAGCTTGCCCAGCGTCATTTGCAGCCTTGCCCAGCGTCATTTGCAGCCTGCCCAGTGTAATTTTCAGCTTGCCCAGTGTCATTTGCAGCTTGCCCAGTGTCATTTGCAGCTTGCCCAGTGTCACTTGTAGCTTGCCCAGTGTCATTTGCAGCCTTGCCCAGCGTCATTTGCAGCCTGCCCAGTGTCATTTTCAGCTTGCCCAGTGTCATTTGCAGCTTGCCCAGTGTCATTTGTAGCTTGCCCAGTGTCATTTGCAGCCTTGCCCAGCGTCATTTGCAGCCTGCCCAGTGTCATTTTCAGCTTGCCCAGTGTCATTTGCAGCTTGCCAGCGCCATTTGCAGCCTTGCCGATGTTTAAATTTCCAGCCGCGAGACAGACCGCGCATGCGCTGCCGAAAAAGACCGAATCGCCGCCGGAAAAGACCGAGCCAACTGTTCGGCTCCGCTCGCAGTCCCGCCCGAACAGTCGGCTCGGTCTTTTCCGGCGGCGCTTCGGTCTTTTTCAGCGGCGCTCGCTATTTTTCGGCGCAGCTCGCTATTTTTCGGCGCCGGTCGCTGTTTTTGTCACTTTTTTTGGGGGGTATCGGCGTATAACACGCACCCACGACTTTCCCCCGATTTTAAGGTAATAAATACGGTAATTTGTGCCCAAGTTGCCACACTCAACCTACCATCTCAGAGTCTTCATGGTGGAAAAAATAATGTCCCAACCAGGGAAACCAGTTAAGAAACTCAACTGTGCTGACTTGTTAAAAGGGGATAAAGTATTGCATGATTGAGCAAAGTTAATGTGACGGGCTTGTAATACCTAAGGGTATTAGCTGAGGTTGTTCTTGTCAGTATTAATATTGAAAAGTCACCCAGAAGATACCAAAGTTAGTCTTGTAAGTGAACTTTTCAACTGCATGATGAGTGTGTTACTGTATGTTGCTCATTATGTAATTTATTGAAATGCTATAATGCATGACTGTATAAAATATTTCCAATTTACTCACCGACATTGTGGCTTTTCCACATTCTGTGCTCAGTAAAAGCTAGTGCCCTAGTTACTCATATAGTAAGTGCTGCAAGAACAACCAAGATGACTTTGTTTGAATTTTCACATTTTTGCATCGTCCCTTTTTTTAAATCTAAGAATATAGAATATGTTTCTAAACCCTGTGTCCAATTTTCCTGAATTCAAAAGTTATAAATCATTAACCACTTCAGCCCCGGAGGATTTTACCCCCTTCCTTACTAGAGCACTTTGTGCGATTCAGGACTGCGTCGCTTTAACTGACAATTGCGCGGTCGTGCGACATTGCACCCAAACAAAATTGACGTCCTTTTTTTCCCACAAAATAGAGCTTTCTTTTGGTGTTATTTGATCACCTCTGCGGTTTTTATTTTTTGCGCTATAAACAAAAGAAGAGCGTCAATTTTGAAAAAAACACAATATTTTTTACTTTTTGCTATAATAAATATCCCATTCTTTTTTTAAAAAAAAAAAAATGTTTTTCCTCAGTTTAAGCCGATATGTATTCTTCTACATATTTTTGGTAAAAAAAAATCGCAATAAGCCTATATTGATTGGTTTGCGCAAAAGTTATAGCGTCTACAAAATAGGGGATAGATTTATTGCATTTCTTTTGTTTTTTACTAGTAATGGCGCGATCTGCGATTTTTTTCGTGACTGTGACATTACGGCGGTCAGATCAGACACTTTTGACACATTTTTGGGATCATTCACATTTACACAGAGATCGTTGCTATAAAATTGCACTGATTACTGTGTAAATGTGACTGGCCGGGAAGGGGTTAACACTAGGGGGCGCTGCAGGGGTTAATATATGTTCCCTGGGAGTGATTCTAACTGTGGGGGGAGGGGACTCACAAGGGGAGGAGACCGATCGGTGTTCCTCTGTACTGGGAACACACCATCGGTCTCCTCTCCACTGACAGGACGTGGATCTGTGTGTTTACACACACAGATCCATTGTCCTGCTGTGTACCCATTCAATCGCAGGTGCCCGGCGGACATCGCGGCCGACGGGCACGCGCACATGCATCCCCTAGACGGCCGGGAATGGGAGGACGTAATATGACGCCCACCCAGGATGGGAGATCCACCTTGTGGGTGTCATTTGACACTGGGCGGGTATTGAAGTGGTTAAAGACCAATGTCCTTGGCTACTTAAAGTATAACTCCACTTTCGTGGGGAAAAAAATTTGAAAACAAAGAAAAAATAATATAGCATATACAATTGCGTCACAAGTCATATTGTAATTTAATGATATTAAAAATGACCTTTCCTTTTCAATCTGCAACTCTGTAATTTTCTGAAAATGCAATGCAATATGGCTACCTGGAGGTATTCTGTACACAAAATGTGTACAGAACGCCCCCCCCAGAAACATAATTTCCTGCTTGTGTAATTGACAGCAATTTTCCCAGTCTGCTCTAAGATACAAGTCAGATTTCAGGCATCCCCTGCAAAAAAAAATTCATTTCCGGTGAGATACTTCCAAGGGATGCAGGCCCAGCAGCTTTCCTCATTAGAGCCCTGCAGGTGCTGCATCTGATTGATAATTATGAAACCACTCCCATTAGACTCACTGTACACTGGGAACACACATGGATTTATTCAGAATAACAAAAGGTTGGAATCTGCAACAAAGTTTGTTAAAATCCTTGTAATGTATATAGATCACCCAGAAGGGCATGTTTTTTTCTCAACAAAAATAGAGTTACGCTTTAAAGTATAACTAAATCTAATCACTAAAGTTCCATAGAACTTTTACATGTTAAAGCAGAACTTCAGTCATATTTTCAACTTTTCATCTATTAAATCTTCTGCCCTTGTTGTTTTAACTTTGGATAGTAAAACATTTTTTTTCTGCCAGTAAATACGTTATACAGCCCACTTCCTGTTTCCTGTCTGGTCATTAGCCTAGGCTTATGACGTCATGCACAGCTCTCACTCTTGTGAGAGTTTGCCAGGAAGGGAGGGGGGAGTCACAAGACGGACAATGAGAGCTGCAGAGCTGGAGGTGTGCCTCTTTGTGTCTGTGTAAATCCAGGAAGTTAACAGGCAGCAGCTTCAGCTGCCCACAGTTAAAATGGCTGCAGCCAGACTCCGTGGAAGGAGATTTCTGCAGGATATTTGGCAAGTACAGAATCACAGTATATATAAAATAATACTTCAGAATGGCAAAGATGTTTTTATTACAAATTATGTGAGCAGACTGCAGTTCCTCTATAATATATTTTTAAATGTTGTTTCCAATCTTTTTAAATCTGTAGTAATAATTAAAAGAACACCTGGTAAACGAGCCATGAAGGTCTTTATTCAGGCACTTCAAGATATAGGATGACAACTGTCTCACAATTGTATCCATGTATGTTTTGTCTCCTTGTCACATGAGCCCTTGGGGGGAAGCTATAAGTGACTATGACAACACGCATTGTATAGACAGAGCACAATTATCCAGAACAATAGTATACAGCCATAAGTAAAGCAGGAGCACATGGACAGGAAGTAGCTGAAAGAATTTGCAGAGGAGCATTGAGATGTAAAAAGTCGAAATAAGAAAAAAAAATAAAAATGTGATAGTTATCTATGATAAATAGTGCTTTAACCGCTTCACCCCTTCCTGACCAGAGCACTTTTTGCGATTTGGCACTGCGTCAATTTAACTGACAATTGTGCGGCCGTGCGACATTACACCCAATCAAAATTGACGTCCTTTTTTTCCCACAAATAGAGCTTTCTTTTGGTGGTATTTGCGCTATAAACAAAAATTTTGAAAAAAAGCAATATTTTTTGCTATAATAAATATCCCCCAAAAATATATAAAAAAAATTTTTTTTACTCAGTTTAGGCCGATATGAATTCTTCTACATATTTTTGGTAAAAAGAAAATCGTAATAAGCGCATATTGATTGGTTTGTGCAAAAGTTATAGCGTCTACAAAAATAGGGGATAGTTTTATGGCATTTTTATTATACATTTTTTCTTATTAGTAATGGCGGCAATCTGCGATTTTTAACGTGACTACGACATTATGGCGGACACATCGGACACTTTTGACACTATTTTGGGACCATTGTAGTTTATACAGCGATCAGTGCTATAAAAATGCACTGATTACTGTATAAATGACAATGGAAGGGAAGGGGTTAAACACTAGGGGGCGCTCAAGGAGTTAAGTGTGTCCTAGGGAGTGATTCTAACTGTGGGGGGATGGGCAACCACTGACATGACAGCGATCACTGCTCCCGATGACAGGGATCAGTAGATCCCTGTCATGTCACTAGGCAGAACACGGAAATGCCTTGTTTACATAGGCATCTCCCCATTCTGCGGCTTTGTGACACGATCGCTGGGACACCTGCGGACATCGAATGCGCGGGTCCCGTGGGCACAGTCACGGTGTACACGGTGGGCGCGCGCCCGCTAGCCCCGCCAATTAAAGGGGACGTATAGGTACGCTCATTTGCCCACCACTGCCGTTGTGCCGATGTAGATCGGCGTGCAGCGGCCGGCAAGTGGTTAACAAACTACATGTCATGTTGTTAGGTTCTACTGATATATCTGATATATTGCACAGGCTGACTCTTGAATTCTCAGTATTTGATTTGCACCAGTTTTACTAAAGGGATTATATACATATATTTATCTCACTACACATGCACAAAATATATAGTGCTGAACCAAGTTTGCAGACAATTTGACACTAGACAATCATTTCAAGAACAGGCCTGTGGTAGCAGGTAAGCACGTGTATGGCCTATTGAAAGTGGTGGTTATAAATGACCAAGAGCGTGGTTTCCCTCTCCGGTAGACTGAGGAATACAAAACAATATAGTAACTCTTATGCCTCGTACACACGTACGGACTTTTGCCGGCGGACCTAGTCCAGCGGACAATCCCGCGGGACTTTCCGGCTAGGTCCGCTGGACTTTCCGAGGGTGTGGACTTGCCCACACACGCACGGACTTCTCCAGCGGATAATCCGCCGGCCAAAAGTCCGCGGGACTTTTGAAAATGAACGGACTTGCCCACACACGGAGCAGTCCGTTCATTTCGAACGTAACTTCAGGTTACGTAGCTAGCGTAGGCAGCAAATGCCGCCGCGCTAGCTCCGCAAGCTGGCATGGATTTAAAGGGAATCCCCACGCCGAAAAAACGGCGTGGGGGTTCCCCCCAAATCCATGTCAGACCCTCATCCGAGCACGCAGCCTGGCAGGCCAGGAAAGGGGTGGGGACGAACGAGCGCCCCCCCCCTCCTGAGCCGTACCAGGCCGCGTGCCCTCAACATGGGGGGTGCCCTGGGGAAAGGGGGGCCGTGCGGCCCCCCCACCCCAAAGCACCTTGTCCCCATGTTGATGAGGACAAGGGCCTCTTCCCGACAACCCTGGCCGTTGGTTGTCGGGGTCTGCGGGCGGGGGCTTATCGGAATCTGGGAGCCCCCTTTAATAAGGGGGCCCCCAGATACCGGCCCCCCACCCTATGTGAATGAGTATGGGGTACGATGTACCCCTACCCATTCACCTAAGGTGTAAAATGTAAAGTAAAAAAAAACACCCACACTTTTGAAAAAATAGTTTATTGCACTGCTCCGGGGGTCTTCTTCCGTCTTGGGGGTCTTCTCGCCGGACTCCTCCGCTCTCTTCTGCTCTTTTACCTAGCTCTTTCACGAGGGGAGGAGTCCGGCTACCTTCTTCGTCGTCGCCGCCGTCGTCTGGGGGTCTCGATCCGCCTTCGGGGGTCTTCCGGGGGTCTCTTCTGTTCTTGCGGCGGTCGTCGTCTTCCGCGCCGCCGGCGCCTTGTCCTTCTTCTTGTCCTTCTTGTTCTTCTTCTTCTTCCGATGTTGACCCGTCGCTGTCTCTGCCCGGAATGCCTGTGCCGATCTGCGCTCGGACTTATATAGGGACATGGGGGACAGGGTCACATGCACATGTCACATGGTGACCCCGCCCCCTTGTGTTGTCACAGTCCCGGAGGATGCTGGGACTGTGACATCGCAAGGGGGCGGGGTCACCATGTGACATGAACATGTGACCCTGTCCCCCATGTCCCTATATAAGTCCGAGCGCAGATCGGCACAGGCATTCCGGGCAGAGACAGCGACGGGTCAACATCGGAAGAAGAAGAAGAACAAGAGGATTTTTTCAGACGGATTTTGTCCGACACTGGTGTTGCATACACACTGTCGGACAAAGTTGTCGGAAAATCCGATCATTCTGAACGTGGTGACGTTCGTTGCATACGACGGGTCTACGTAGAGGCTAGTAGCCAATAGCTTTGGTCTTGTAATGTGATCTGAGCATGCGTGGCACTTTGTCTGTCGGAATTCGCTACACACGATCGGAAAAAGTCCGATAGGACTTTGTTGTCGGAAAATTTGAGAGCAAAAAGTTCGATGGTGCCCACACACGGTCGGAGTTTCCGACAACATGGTTCGATAGGACATTTTCCATCGGAAAATCCGACCGTGTGTACGGGGCATTAGGGTGTCATGCTGTCCAGAGCTTGTATACAGTTTTTTGTTGCATGTAGATAAATCTATAAACCACCATGCCTAAACCTGGGCATAACTTGGTTCACATGGTTGATAAAGCATACATGTGGCCTCACATGGTCCAAAAATACAAGTTATGCGTCATATTTAGGATTGTTTGTAATATTTGAACAGTATTGGTTGCTTTAATGCATGCAAAGATTTTTTGAAATTTTGAATATATTTTGTATGACATCACAAATCATGGACTTTTCTGCAAAACAAAGGAGGGACAATTTGACCCTGTGTGTATCTCTCTCATTTGTTAACAAAGTGGCAAAATGGAGTTCATGGCGTGGCCCACATTGGTCCAAAGGCAAAGAGCAGATCTCTTGGTACCCAACATTCTTGGCGTTTTTTGAGCTATATATTTTTTTTTCTACTGCAAAAAACTGCTAATGCTCCTAAACGCTCCTAAAAGGCTACTACAAAAAGCTATTACCAGCGTTTTTTTATTCAGTGATTTTTTTCCAGCGTTTTTTAGCTTAAGAAAAACACTAGTGTGCTTGGAGCCTAAGGTAATCCTCCAACTGCATGTAGCCAGACAAAACATTAGCACACACTGAATTCATGAACTCCACAATGTATCTCTTTTTACACCTTTTTGCCACTGTAACTGAACAGGCTATAATTAGTTGTCCTGAATGGGCCACTTTATAGCCCGCAGGAACTGGCATGGCTATTCAGAGACTCAACTTCCTCCTCATAAGCTGTGCTGAAGCTCAAGCTGGGGCAAACTGGCTTTGACGAAAAGTCATATAAGCGTTTTAGCCCCTGAGCTAGCATTTAGAGCAATTTTTTCACATAGAATGATAAATTGATGAAAATAGTGCATGAGTCAATTTTTTTAAGTACCTTTTTTAGACATAAATGGGGTCCCTTCCTTATCCCCCTTGGTCCTGTAACAGGTGACTGGGCTGCTATGGATGTTGTTAAACCCTTGGTTAAAAAACATTATCGACCCCACAGTATCTTGTTGATGAAACTGATAGTTATCCATGTTTCTGATCACCAGATTTCCCCAGTACAGTTCTCAAGATAAATACCAGATTAGCTCCCTGTATTTACAGAAAGGCCCTTGCAAAAAGTTGTAGGAGATTTCTACCACTAAGGGATTTCTGCTACAACCTTAACTTTTCCCAATCAAGCCTCTGAAGCAGTCGGCAAAGTCTGGTGAAACCGTCAATCTTTTTGACCACCTCTGATGTTGTGGCCTTACCATTTCACCCTGAGGACTTTACACATGGCATATCCTGTGATGAGAGAGTACATAGTGATGAAGTACCTCTGGGTTGGATAAGTACTTCTTACCCCTTACCCTTACCTTTTTGGAATATTGACTTTGTACTTGCAGGAGTATCTTGGATTACAGATTCCAGGGCTCCATGAGATTTCTATTGGTAGCTCCTAGCTCATACACAGACTGATATAGTGCGAGGGAGGGAGTCCAGGACCGAAAATGTCTCTTACAACAGAATATGTGGATCTATGCAATCTGTGTTATATACTTCTTGTTCCTGACAATTGAAACCTCCTCTAGACCACGATCACCAGCCTTTGTCGCATTGAGCTCAATACTGGGTTAGTTCCATTGTCTACGCTGCAGGTGCACGTTCATTTTGGGACTTGATCTCTATGTTCAAATATCTCATTCAAATATCTTATTCCCCTACAGGAAATCTTGCCAGCACACAGGGTGAACTCTCTACAAAGTTGCTCCCACATTGGAGCTGTGTGCAATCAGGGGCACTGCCGTCATTCACACACATTGAGATTTGGTCTCACTATACAACCATGAGGTGGTCATGATTTTAGACCGAATGTGTCTTGTGTTATATGTGTTTACATGTAGTTTTCCATTACTTGCCTTTTTGATAAATTCTGTCAAATTTGTACAGTGGGCTGTGTAGATCCATTTATTAATTCTGGAGATGGTTGAGCAACTTTAGGTTTTTTAGTTTTAGTTTTACATACACAACCTTAAAGTGGATGTCATAATGTAGAGAATAAGATGTCCTTTCATTTGAGCCCAGTCTTGCCACACAGATTTACTCCAGCCCTGAGAAATCCTCTTTTAGGCCTCATGCACACGGACGTTTTAAAAAACGGGCTGTAAAGCTAGGTCGGATGCCTGGAAAAAGCAGCCTAAAAAAAAATTGACTTTTACCGCGTTTTGCATTGGCGTTTTTGCGCGTTTTTTAGCGTCAGCGTTAATTGGCGTTTTACACATCTCTAATTTCCTATACAGGGATTACAGTGTCCAATTAACTTTTTGCAGCAAAAAAACGATGCAGCTCAAAAACGCTGGTGCGCGTTTTTGCGCGTTTATACGCATTTTTGCGCGATTCGCGTTTTTACAGCTCTAGCGCTGCGCCACGGAACGCACTGGTCCTGGGTTTTTTTTACAGCTTAAAAATGCCTATGCCATTTGCAGCTCAAAAAACGCCTAGGTGGGCATGAAGCCATAGACTAACATGGACAGGCTTTTTTAAGCTGCAAAAAACGCTCAAAAACGCGGCTGCAAAAACGTCCGTGTGCATGAGGCCTTATTGTTCAGTTAGAAAGATCTTGACAAAGTGCTGAAAAACTTTGTCAAAAACGCCCCCTTGCTGTGAGTGACAGGTGATTTACATATCTCATGCACTAGCCTAAAAGAGGCACATCCTGTGTAATTATAAAAAGTGAGAAATCCACCCCTCCCCCACATAACAAATTCTGTGATCAATGTATCCTCAGACACACACACTGCACTATAACAATCATCAGATCACTGGATGTTCTACTCTGCCCAGCTCTGACTACATACATCTCCAATATATTCTTCTAGCTGTTCACTCGAGAATACATTTATTTTCACTCTGGTCTGTGGATCTGTGGTCTGTGCCTGTCTCAGGCTAGTGCATGAGATATGTAAATCACCTGTCACTCACAGCAAGGGGGCATTTTTGACAAAGTTTTCAGCACTTTGTCAAGACCTTTCTAACTGAACAATAAAAGAGGATTTCTCAGGGCCGGAGTAAATCTGTGTGGCAAGACTGGGCTCAAACGAAAGGAAATCTTATTCTCTACATTATGACATCACTTTAACTAACTGCCTTAATATTGCATTACATTGAAACTTGCATTGCTGCACTGTCCTAGATCTGATCAATGGTTTGAAAGTTTAGGAAAGTCCTGAGAAACACAATACTTGGCATATTGAAAATCCTTATCTGGGTTTATATAAGAATATAAGAATGATGTGCAACAGGGTAGAGTGACGTTTTTATTGGCAAGGATGAATGTGTGGACGTTTACAGTGGAAGAAGTCATGCCGCATAGCGTAGGAAAGGTACTTTGGCACTTCTGTGTGTGGCTGATGCAGAAATAGTCATTGTTATTGCAGGAATTAGGAGTTGGCAGAGAAGTTGGAGTTTAGAGCACAGCAGGAGGGAAATGTGTGTGCTTGGGAAGTTTATGAGCCAATTACATGTAACACTGAGCATGGGAATGAGTAGAGGGGGCTCTCAGTATTGGTCAATGACTAATTGTATTAATATTTTTAGAGAAACACCAGTTTACCTAGCTACCTAAGCCAGACCTGTGATTGCAAGTCTTTATGGTGCATAGATGGTTTGAAATATAGGCTTTTATTTCTGCTGATTGCAGTTGGCTGCCAAACTTGCAAAAATAAATGTATCCCAGCAGTCTTAATAAAACTCATGTTTTTAAGCTGTTGGTATCATTTACAGCCAAGTTAGGAAAACTGCTGGTTTCCAGCCACAGGATGGGGCAATAAAACTATCTCTGGCATAAATAAAACACATCAGTCCACATTTTTGTGTATGGCAAAAATTCAGGATGTCTCAATAAGCATGTGTTATACTACCATTGCCAATCCTGCACTAGTGAGAATCAACAGGGCTTGATGGAAGTTTATATGAGCCAATATGAGCATGAAACAAGCTTAAAAAATGTTTTTAAATACTAAATATACCTTTTTGAGCAGATACAATAGTTGCCAGTCAAACATGGTACTTGGATTACTTGGATTTAAAAAAAACATTTTCACAACACTGTTGAGATCAGGCTTATACATTTTAAGGTGTATGGGTAGCCCAAACTTTTTTTTAAGCGGATTTTCACTGCTCCTGAGCACCACAAACCAAAAACACTATTTAATTCATGTTTAATATTCAAAGAGAACTCCCCTATCCATTCATGTCTCCATGCTTTATTTTGTTGAGAAATCCCTTTTAACCCCCCCTAGCACTTCGGGCCATGGCTATCTTCCTGAAATCCATCTGCCCTTAACTCAAGCATGCATGCAGGAGAGTGTGCTTGGCTCGAAAAACCTATCCCCCTCTTCTCCCCTCCCGAAGACTCCTGGGATGCATGACATAATTTGCCTAGGCAAGAAACTAGGAAGTAACTGAAGAAATAATAAAAAAAAAAGTTTAAAACAAGTAAATGTAGCACCTTCTAGTGTGTGTTAGAAGTAGTGTAGGTTTTTCTAGTGTAGGTAAACTTTAGTTTTCTCAGGGATAAGCCTGAACTGTGGAATCTGGGTTCGGGTTCAGTGACTCAGGGCTGGATGACTCACCCTGACAGCTCCTCTGGTGCCTCTCCCTGGTCTGGAAGGTTGTAGAATCTTCTAGAATTAGTGGGTGGAGGTGAGGAGGGGCAGTCTTGAGTATTTATGAGGCCTCGGCCAATCCCCAGTAGTTGACTGGCAGGGGACAGAGCTTACCTCATAAATAGTCATGGGCCATGCCAGCAGGGGCAGCCAGGTGGAAGATGGCGACACAGTGCTGAGGTGACTATCAGTGGCCCGCAGGGGTACCCCCTAGTTGGGGGGGGTGTCCTGCCTTGGGCTGGCGCTCAGGTGCTAGAAGGATCCTGCCATAATGCACAGGAGGAAGCCATTCCTGGAGGCACAGGAGCAAGAGAGGACAGCGTGAGTAGATCAGTACTGTTGGGGGCTTACAAGGGGGAAGACTTCCACATATAGCCAGTTCTCCCTGAAGACAGCTGTGGGCTAAAGTCTTCATCCTTCCCCAGAAGATCTCCTAAGAGTCAGTTTGGAGGACTGGTGTGGAGTGTTAGCCTGGAGGGCTAGTGAAAGGGGTAGATGCAGCCAGGTGGGTTAGCAGTTCCTGAAGAGGTGGTGCTGGGATCAGTAGCCATGGGAGAAGTACAAGCTGAGCACTGTATTTTGCTATATATGACAAGGGGCTATGAGTTCCTGCCTGTAAAGGGCCATTGCTTCAGGCTCCGTTCACATATGCTGCGGCCACGGCTCACAGCACAAGGTCCGATGCGTCCCTGTTCACCAATTAAAGTGTGAATCAGGTACGAATTTTTCCCTGAATCGAACCAGACGACGCACAGGACCCTTCATCAATGCGGACCGCGGCCGCTCCGGAGCTTTGTGAACAGGCTCAATTGAGAGCCGGTCACACTCTCCTGTCAAGTGCAGAGATTGTATATAGGAAGATGTCCCGAAGTTGTTGCTGAAGTTTTGCTAAGTCAAGTGGGCATCCCATAACCTCCCATCCCTATACAAGTTATTAACCCCTGATAAATAACAAAAACAAAGTCACAAACTGTTCTCTGACTCTGGAGTGCCTGTGAAAATTCTGTGTGTCTAGAAGGAGTGAGGGATCCAAGTTCATCTGCGGCTCCTTAGGGGGTGTGCTACATAAATATGATATACCTTCCTAACAATTTACTAATGCTAGTGTAGCGTTCACACTTTACTAAGTGCATCAGTGCAAATTTAGTTTTTTTCTCAGAACTGTAATGGAGTTCTGGGGGTTAATTGTACAGTATTTACTTTGGCATCAGTCTGGCTGGGCTGTACTAAGGTTCCGCCTGTTCATAGGTGCAGTGAGACACCCATGACAGACTGAGAACCAGGCCTGGTTGGATGTCTTGGGTACCAATCTTTCCCGGAGCCAATCAGTGGGCATGTCTGGCCTCACTGCGTAGTCTGGGAAGGGGTATTTAAGGTGCTGAAGTCACGTGCTTGGGGTTAGGCTGCAGCTTTGATTCCTGGTTCTGGTCCGGGGCAGCCCCGTGAGGGGTCCTGGGCCTAGGAGTGTTTGCCGTCCCGCAAGCATGGTCAACCCGACCAGCCCCAGGGGCCCTCATGGTCTGGGGCAGGGATCCGTCTGTTCCCGAGCCTCGGAACTGTCTAGTCCGAGGCCCAGTAACTGAAGGAGGATTCAAAGGCGTCCCGGTGTGCTCTCGGTATTGGAGGGACACAGCAACTCGTACAAGTGACCAGGGGAGGACTCTTCAGAGGAGGGCCAACAAGCTGGCTGCTCAGTAAGAGCCTGGGAGCTGAGTTGTATGAACACTAAAGAATCCACACTTCGCACAGTATCGCCAAGGAGACTGAGAGAGATCCAGGTACTGTGAGAAAGGTTCCTATCTATCTTCAGTTACAATTTAGTCCGTGGCAAAGACTTTGCAAAGTTTCCAGATCACATGTTGGCTGCTAGATCTCTGGCTAGAGGTTTATCTAGCAGTGAAGCACCCAGCTGCGAGTGGCTACTCTCTGGGTTTATTAGAGACATTCAGTGGATGTCAGCAGTTCAAAGTGCCTAAGTTTTGTCACCCGTGCCCTCTATTCCCATCAGAGACTGTGTTATGTTGGATCTTACCACTGCAAAATAAAAAAACCTTGAAAAGGACTTTTATTTGTCAGCATCTGAAGTCGCTGGGTACTAACCCTGGGTACCCCTAGACAACCACCTACAAGCCCAGAGGAGGTAACTGGTAAGCCCAGAAAGTCAAGGCCGCCCCTCGGGGTTATGGCCGCTACACTAGCAGCATGAGGAATAAAAACAATCAATGTTGATTATGAGAGTTAAGTTCCACTTTAATTTTGCTATATGTGGGGAAGGGTTAAAATCCCAGAGAGATTTGCCTCTCTGTTCATCTTGGTGACCATTGTCAACAGAAAGTGATGAAAAATCCAAACAGTTGTTACTGAACTTGGAGGTGAGGGGAAATATTCTAGTTGAGACAACTATCCCAGTGACAACTGTTTAAGAGAGATTTTCTTCACTTTGGAGTGATTTCCTCTCATTTCCTGTTGGTATGGATTTGAGGAGTAAGTCCCTTGTTGACTGACATAGGGGCATTGGTAGACCCTGTCACCTAAGATACGTGCTCCAGGTTCTTCTCTTGAGTGTCTCTAGGTTCTTTTGCTGTTATTGTCACAATCATCCAAAGTATGACCTTGTATGGCTCTGAAGACTCTTAGTGCCCAACATGAGGCCTGCTCTCTGTGTGCAGCCTGCCATGTGCTAGGCTGGGTCCACCACTTGTTGGGCATTAGAGTGGCAGCGTCTAGCACTGAAAAAAAGACTGTACTGCCAGGCCAAGTGATCTCCATCCTGCAGTAATAGCAAAGTCTCAGACTCAATCTGAAGAAGCTATCTCTCCGCTCATTCTTTTGCCTCTTGTTTATTTGTTCTCATAAAAGCTTTCTTTTAAAGCAGCACAGGAGCATATGATTAGTGCTTAGATGTTACATTTCACTGCCACTAATCCTCAGTGGGGTTCAGGGGAAGAATTAGGAAAAACTGCCACTGACCACCAATAGGGGCATTGTAAATAGCACTGCAACTTAGCACCAGTGAAGGGGGGTTTGATAGAGTTGCCAGTGACACTAATGTTGGACATTATAATGGTCACTGACTACAATGTGGAGTATATTATTGTGATCTCTGGCATGAATGCTGGGGGATATTATTTTGATGCTGTGGGTTATTATTGTATTGACTGACGCCAACGCTAGGGGTTTTGATTGTGGCCACTGATACTGGTGTTGGAGGTTACTATTACTGCCACTGACACCAATAATGGAGCTTTTCTTCAGTGTGTGTTGCTCTATGATGCAAAAAATGCTGCAGGGCTAAAATGTGCGGGCCTTGAAGTACAGTACATTATAGCTTATTGTATTACACAAAATCCTTCATAACATCATACAGCCTGTCTGCTTTCAAATTGTTTCTCATTTATTGGAAATGATGATACATTTGACTTTAATCCCAGCCATGGCATCACATATATGAAATTAAAGTTATGACTGCTTAATACAGTACAGTTATAACGAAAACAAATTACGTTAGTCTTAGCACCAAATTTAATCCACAGACAATTTAAGGATTTAATTAGGAATATCCAATATAAAGTATGTTGGCAGTAATTGCATTGCTAGGCAATTTTAAATGCCCTGCTTCTCTGACCAGGGACCGCTGTCAGCAAATAGAGCACAAATCATAGGAGAATGCAGGAAATAAAGGGGGAAGACAGCAAAGAGGAACCATAAGGGAGAGAGAAGATAAGGGGGGGGGGGACAAGAAACAGTCACTTTCTGATGTAGCATGATACTAGCCTTATGCCCCGTACACACGAGCGGAAATTCCGCCAGGAAAAGTCCGATGAGCGCTTTTGGTCCGGAAATGCGACCGTGTGTACGCTCCATCTGACTTTTGCTGGTGGAATTCCAGCCAGCAAAAGATTGAGAGCAGGTTCTCTATTTTTCGGTCAGAAAAAGTTCCGATTGGAAATTCTGATCGTCAGTACCAATTCCGACGCGCAAAATTCCTGAGCATGCTCGGAAGCATTGAACTTAATTTTCTCGGCTCGTCGTAGTGTTGTACGTCACCGCGTTCTTGACCGTCGAAAGTTCAGCAAACTTTAGTGTGACCGTGTGTATGCAAGCCAAGCTTGAGCGGAATTCCGTCGGAAAAACCATCCAAGATTTTTCAGATGGAAATTCCGCTCGTGTGTACGCAGCAAAAGAAACAGTCACTTTCTGATGTAGCATGATACTACCCCAAGAAACAGTCACTTTCTGATGTAGCATGATACTACCCCAAGAAACAGTCACTTTCTGATGTAGCATGATACTACCCCAAGAAACAGTCACTTTCTGATGTAGCATGATACTACCCCAAGAAACAGTCACTTTCTGATGTAGCATGATACTACCCCAAGAAACAGTCACTTTCTGATGTAGCATGATACTACCCCAGGAAACAGTCACTTTCTGATGTAGCATGATACTACCCCAAGAAACAGTCACTTTCTGATGTAGCATGATACTACCCCAAGAAACAGTCACTTTCTGACGTAGCATGATACTACCCCAAGAAACAGTCACTTTCTGATGTAGCATGATACTACCCCAAGAAACAGTCACTTTCTGATGTAGCATGATACTACCCCAAGAAACCGTCACTTTCTGATGTAGCATGATACTACCACAAGAAACAGTCACTTTCTGATGTAGCATGATACTACCCCAAGAAACAGTCACTTTCTGATGTAGCATGATACTACCCCAAGAAACCGTCACTTTCTGATGTAGCATGATACTACCACAAGAAACAGTCACTTTCTGATGTAGCATGATACTACCCCAAGAAACAGTCACTTTCTGATGTAGCATGATACTAGCCCTGCAACAGCTAAATCAAGGTGTCTACTTGCTGGAAACTACTGGAACCAGAATAATTTTCCAAATTTTTAAATGAAGATTACAATCACTTTTAATATCACTGTCAAAGTCCTCATCAAAATATCCTTGTCATTAAGTACATGCGAATGTGTAAAGTATAATATTAGATATGGGATAATATAGATGTATTACTTTGCACAGCTAACCTTTTGTGACTTTTGCAGCCCATGGATGTATAATGGATTTAAAAACAGTTAACATTTGATGTGTGGCCATCTCAGCAGATGTTTGCAAATTTTTTGTACATTACAGCTGTTTTTGCACATAGACCAGTGCAACTGAATGACAGCTGCAAAGCGGAGATATACGAGAACAGAGATAAGAATCAGGAAGTCCATTACTCATTGTGATCAACACTCGGTGATGAATTTCCCATTGCTCATATCTAATCCTCTGTGTTCTTACTATGTGTCGAAATTATTAAGGAACATAGTTACCCACATACGTATGTTTGCTTTGTGGTTGCTAGAGTCTGCCAACATTCTCGAGAGGCACCAATCATGACTACCCAAAACATGGAAACACAATCTTCTAAACCAGGCAGTAGAGAAGAACCAGAGACCACCCCCAAAAGTCACCAGAAAAAAGGGAAAAATGTACTCTCCGTACCCCTTTTTTCTGGTGACTATTGGGGGTGGTCTTCAGTTCTTTTCTATTGTCACATTAGGATGATGGTACCCCCTCTTTTGCTCATATGATTAATTATACACTATAGAGTAGGGATGAGCCGAACACCCCCCCGTTCGGCTCGCACCAGAACCCGCGAACGGACCTAAAGTCCGTGCGAGCTTTAGAACCCTATTAGTTATAATGGATGCGAACGTTCGAAATTAAAAGTGCTCATTTTAAAGGCTAATATGCATGTTAATGTCATAAAAAAGTGTTTGGGGACCTGGGTCCTGCCCCAGGGGACATGTATCAATGCAAAAAAATTTTTTTAAAAACGGCCGTTTTTTCAGGAGCAGTGATTTTAATAATGCTTAAATTGAAACAATAAAAGTGTAATATTCCTTTAAATTTCGTACCTGGGGGGTGTCTATAGTATGCCTGTAAAGGGGCGCATGTTTCCCGTGTTTAGAACTGTCTCTGCGCAAAGTGTCATTTTTGAAAGTAAAAAAGCTATTTAAAATCACTCGCGGCTAATGTTAATTCACGGCTCCCGTAACACAGAGAACAGTGATTCATTGAAACTCATTCATAAAAAAAAGTCATTGATAAAAAAAAAAAAAAATGAAAAAAAAAAAGCGTAGGGGTCCCCCCAAATTCAATAACCAGGCCCTTCAGGTCTGGGATGGATATTAAGGGGGATCCCAGCCAAAAAAAAAAAAAAAAAATGGCGTAGGGTCCCCCTCAAAATCCATACCAGACCCTTGAGGTCTGGTATGGATTTTAAGGGGAACCCTAGCCAAAAAAAATGGCGTGGGGTCCCCCTCAAAATCCATACCAGACCCTTATCCGAGCACGCAACCTGGCAGGCCGCAGGAAAAGAGGGGGGGACGAGAGCGGCCCCCCCTCTCGCCTGAACCGTACCAGGCCACATGCCCTCAACATTGGGAGGATGCTTTGGGGGTCTAAGACCCCTAAAGCACCTTGTCCCCATGTTGATTAGGACAAGGGCCTCTTCCCCACAACCCTGGCCGGTGGTTGTGGGGGTCTGCGGGCGGGGGGCTTATCGGAATCTGGAAGCCCCCTTTAACAAGGGGACCCCCAGATCCCGGCCCCCCCTGTGTGAAATGGTAAGGGGGTACAAAAGTACCCCTACCATTTCACCAAAAAAGTGGCAAAAATGGTAAAAAGGACAGGAGACAGTCTTTGACAATTCCTTTATTAAAATCTTCTTTCTTCTTTCTTCATCCTTCGGATTCTTCATCTTCTCCTTCCTTCATCTTCTTCCATCTTCTTCTTCCATTTTCTTCTTCCTCCGATCCGCTTCTTCTTGCGCTGGTCTTCTCGTCCTTCTCGTCCGGCATCTTCTTCCGTCGGCGTCGGCGTCGGTGTCGGTGTCTTCTTGGGCCGCTCCGCGCAATGGGAGGCTCCCGCTGTGTGAGGCTCCGCTCCATCTGACAGGTCTTTTAAAACGGAGGGCACCTGGTGACCCCGCCCCCCTCTGACATCATGGGGAAAGCCATCATGGAATTCCCCATGACGTCCCTGTGCGTCAGAGGGGGCGGGGTCACCAGGTGCCCTCCATTATAAAAGACCTGTCAGACGGAGCGGAGCCTCACACAGCGGGAGCCTCCCATTGCGCGGAGCGGCCCAAGAAGAGACAGAGACACCGACGCCGACGCCGACGGAAGAAGATGCCGGACGAGAAGGACGAGAAGACCAGCGCAAGAAGAAGCGGATCGGAGGAAGAAGAAAATGGAAGAAGAAGATGGAAGAAGATGAAGGAAGGAGAAGATGAAGAAACCGAAGGATGAAGAAAGAAGAAAGAAGATTTTAATAAAGGAATTGTCAAAGACTGTCTCCTGTCCTTTTTACCATTTTTGCCACTTTTTTGGTGAAATGGTAGGGGTACTTTTGTACCCCCTTACCATTTCACACAGGGGGGGGGCCGGGATCTGGGGGTCCCCTTGTTAAAGGGGGCTTCCAGATTCCGATAAGCCCCCCGCCCGCAGACCCCCACAACCACCGGCCAGGGTTGTGGGGAAGAGGCCCTTGTCCTAATCAACATGGGGACAAGGTGCTTTAGGGGTCTTAGACCCCCAAAGCATCCTCCCAATGTTGAGGGCATGTGGCCTGGTACGGTTCAGGCGAGAGGGGGGGCCGCTCTCGTCCCCCCCTCTTTTCCTGCGGCCTGCCAGGTTGCGTGCTCGGATAAGGGTCTGGTATGGATTTTGAGGGGGACCCCACGCCATTTTTTTTGGCTAGGGTTCCCCTTAAAATCCATACCAGACCTCAAGGGTCTGGTATGGATTTTGAGGGGGACCCTACGCCATTTTTTTTTTTTTTTTTTGGCTGGGATCCCCCTTAATATCCATCCCAGACCTGAAGGGCCTGGTTATTGAATTTGGGGGGACCCCTACGCTTTTTTTTTTGTTTTTTATTAATGAATGACAGCTCTCTGTGTTACAGGAGCCATCAATTCATTAGCCGCGAGTGATTTAAATAGCTTTCTTCCTGCAAAAATGACACTTTTTTGCAGGGAAAGTTCTAAGCACAGGAAACCTGCCCTCCTTCACAGGCTACCTATAGACACCCCCCAGATGTGATACTGCAATGCTGTTCTAACAGCATGCACACACATATCCCCAGAAATAAAGAACATATTGTTGTCAGCAGTCAGCAGCACACTGACACGCTGACACTGTGAGTGAAACATAATATGCGAGGCCGCCGCCGCGGCGGCCTCTTATACCGTGGGGCGTGTATTAAAGCCCCTGAGCTATAATTGGCTACAGGCATCCTGCCTGTAGCCAATTATGGCTCTCCTCGCTGCCGGCGCTGTGATTGGCCAAGCATGCGGGGTCACAGTGCATGCTTGGCCAATCATCAGCCAGCATTGCACTGCGCGGGCCGCAATGCATTGCGGGGCCGCTCGCATCACACGAATTTGATGCGAGCGGTCCCAATAGTTCTGGGCTCGCCGAGCGAGCGAACACCCGGTGCTCGATTCGAACATGGGTTCGAATCGAACACCGGGCTCATCCTTACTATAGAGGCTTACAGTTCTAAATGAGGCAGATACCAAAAGGGACTATGTGTTTGGGAGCTATAAAAGCATTTGTGATTTTCAAAAGCTCATTAAAAGATATTTAACTGAGCAAAAAATAACCTACACTCGGCCCCAACATTTTATCAAGGCAACCAGTGGTCACTTTTACAACATTATTTTCCAATTAAATTTAGAAAAGTTATGTGACCATATGACATCTGACAATGTTTACACATCAGGACTGTGGTGGCAAGAATGCAGAAATCATGAAGCTCAGCTCTTATCTCAAATGGTTTTGAAGTTATTTTTATGACCATCGAGTG
>CM053032.1:221801569-221979940 GCA_028564925.1 Lithobates sylvaticus | reverse complement strand
ACAGGTGTTCCAATCCCTCTCAACTCTATCCAAAACTAAAAAAAAAGTTTTGCCTTTAGTTATACTTTAACTTGCAGGTAATCTCTCCCAGCTACGGCCACTGTCAACCTGTCATTGACCGTGGTCAGGTTCTCGGCCACCGTTCTCTGAACACACGTAGGCTCCCGGCCACAGTTTACTGGCGAGACATAACAAACTATTTTTTTTCACTGCGAGGAATAATACAACTACAACTGATTTCAGTTTTTGTGAGGGATACTAGTAAGTTGCAGCACCTTTGGTATATTTTATTTTTCAGGGACTCTTGGTGGAAAGATGTTGGTGTGTTTGACTATCCAAGCCTGTCTACCTGCAAAAGCCCCTAAAATGAGGGGCTTTTACAGTTGTTTCATTGTTCCCTAGTTTGTTTTTATCTATTTTCTATTAGAATGTAGAAGTGGAACTGAAACTACCTCTGCTACAGCAGTAGGCAAGAGTTATGGTATGACACTCAGAGCTCGCAATTATAGGGAATCTTTAGAATTATAATTTTGGCGATACCAGGCCAACTGGTTTGGCATGCAAACTGATGACACATTGCATTTTTTTAGTTTACATTTTTTTTCCTAATAAATTGAGTACATACTACAAGAAACAGAATTCAGTAAATAGACCCTGATGCGACATTTAATATTTCAAGTCTTCTAAGAAGCCACAGTTTGAACTTCCCACAGCAAAGAAACACAACCAGCAGCAGAGCCTGGATATGTAAGGGGTGCTCCTAACCGTAAAGCTGCCACCTTGGTCACAGCCTAAATGTTCAAGGGTGGCACAGATCTAGCCCTGGAAATTTTGCCCCCAAAGTCTCCAAGTGGTGGAAGAAGATAGTAGGTGATTCAACTCATTAGTACTGACCAAAAATGTAATGATAGCTTTGGGTGGACTTATTCTAAGAGCTGTTATGTTGGTTCTAATGTCTTATAAAATGCACCTTGTACAGCTGACTGCCGACTCACTAGATCCATTTCAATTACCAGTATCTTTATTTTGTGGATATCGTTGAACTGCCCTCTGTGTTTGACAAGAGGTTGCAGTTCTCCAGAAGCACCCTTTAGATCCTCCTGAATCTGGCAAGACTCAAAATGAGGGTAAATTTAGTGAAATGAATGACTTTGCTATACAACTTACTGCCTGGATTAAATATTAGCTTTCCTCTGTTCCAGGACCCTAATGTGTAGTGCCCAATATCCAAACATCTTATATAATCAAAGGATTTGCAGATTGCATCCCTTTTGTCTGTAGAATATTTGGATAGATACAACACCCGATGTGTTTACATTCCTTCCTGACAATTGGCACAATTTGGACATTTTCCATTGTTCACAGATAAATCCTCATGGCTACATAAGCATAAAGGACATTCATGCTATGTTTAGCAATTACTTTTAAGTTATTTCTTAAAATGTTCATTTAGGCTAGACCCAACTAGATGTGAACTACTAATCAAATTGTTATTCATCTTATCTACTGCTTGTATGCTATAGCAGGCATTCTTAGGTTCCAAAATGTAGCTTCTACAATGCCAAAAAATCCCAAAACTTGGTGAACTCTATTATGTAAATGCTAACCTGAGCTAGAAAATTGGTACTTTATCCCTCCTATTCACATGCCTCATTATTGATCAGTAAGGCCACAGATCACAGTGTTGGTAGGGTTGCCACCTGTCCGGGATTCACCCGGACAGTTCGGGTTTTGAATCATGTGTCCGGGTTTCAGACCATCTGAAACCCGGACACAATATTCAGAGTGAACTGTGGCTCCCCAAGTAATCAAGTACCACAAATGCCAAGTGCACAGTTGTGCACAAGGCGCCACACCCCCCATAGACGGACAGGAGAGAGGGCTTGATCTGCTCCTCCCCTTCCCACCCCTACCCCTCTGTCTGCCCACCCACACTTCAATCACAAGTGTTCTGTGCCTCAGGAAAGGGATGTGTGGCCTGGAAGTTTGAAGCTCAGCAACTCAGATACATGGTGGATGAAAGATGTTAATGCCTGAGCCTCCATCCTCGGGTGATTGAGCTCACCATCCGATGTCAATGACTGAATTCTCCTCCCTCACTCCCTTGTCTCTCCTGCCTCCAAGCAAGAGAGTACACTAAGGGAAGGGGTGCCCTGTGGACTCTGATGTAAGGGGGGGGGGCTTTAAGGACCCTAATTTAAGGGGTAATGCTGGGAACTCTGATGTAATTTGGAGGTTTGGTGAGCAGTAACTCCACTACATCAGAGTTCCCCTTCACACCAGAGTCCACAGTCTTCCCCCTTAAAAATAAAATTGCTGTGTGCCGCTAAAGTGTTCGGGTTTGGCTTGAAGAAAAGGTGGCATCCCTAAGTGTTGGGCCTAGAGAGAGGTGCAGGAAGGAGCAAGCCATAGGCCTGGCTTTCTAGATGAAGTCAATGATTCTACAAAGGGCTACAGAGCTCTTGGGTTTATGGATTCTGGGGTTCTCTAGAATTAAACTGATGGTATAGGTAAGCACCTGGGAGTGTATGCTATATGATGCAACGGGAAGTAAATGTACCTGCACTTCTAGTTAGTTTTACCATCTACCTATCACTGGAATTCACGCTTCACTTAAATGAATACAGAACATCACCTTATTATTTTAAAGTGTCAGGCTAAAACATTTTTAGTTTTAAGATTCCATTAAAGAGATTGACCTTACTTCCTGTCCTTATGACAATGGTTAAACCAGACAGGAAGTAAGAGAAAATCTGTGACAGGGACACATACATCATTACAAATCTGGTAGGGGTTCCAGTCTTTCCCTACACTACTAAAGGCCTTGATAAAGTTAAAATAACAATAACAAAAAAAAAAACAGTAGCACTATAGGCCAAACTTTTTCTTTTAATTTTGGATAGAGTAAGGGAGGGTTATAATTCTTATCAGTTAATTGTTTGCCATATATGTCCTATTGGGGAGATTTACCTTCACTTCCTGTCCCATAGCCAAAACAGGAAGTGACAGATATTCCCCGCAAATTAAGGGAATTGCTTGGGGACCCCCAGGTCACCAAAACCAGTGTCCCCATTTGAAAATTTCCCCAGTATTACATTTCTGGGGACAAGCCAAAATTTAGGGTTTTCTTTACTTTCACGTTTGATTAAATGGTAAACAGGACAAATAGAGAGGGTGAATCTCCCTAACGGTGGGAACAGACTGCAATAAAAACCTGACAGGTGTTCTAAACTCTCTCCACTCTGTCCAAAACTAAAAAAAAAGTTTTGCCTTTAGTTATACTTTAATTCTTCTTAGTCAGTGTAACTGGAAGCGTGGCAGGGCTGAGCCCTTTTCCTAAAATTCTTGTACTATAATGTGTCCTTCTTTCCCAGTGAGGGTACATTTCTGTAAGGCACCATTCACATCTGAGTGAATTGTAATCTCAGGTAGAATTGACGCGATTCTGCAAATTTTTCCCAATTGCTCCAAAATCACGTCAAAATGCACGACACATGTTTGGATGCCATTCATTCTTAAAGGGGTTGTAAAGGTTCCTTTTAAAAACATACATGTCATACTTACCTTCGCTGTGCAGTTAATTTTGCACGGAGTGGCCTCGATCCTCCTCTTCTGGGGTCCCTCAGCGGCGCTGGTGGCTCCTCCTCTTCTTGAGTGCCCCGTCGGAGAAGCGCTCTCCTTCTGGACACCCATGCGGGCGTGCTCCCATGTCCTGCTGCTGCGTCTGTTGACACAGACAGCAGGAACCCCCCTCGGCGCCCGCATCATTGGATTTGATTGACAGGAGTGGGAGCCAATGGCTGCGCTGCTATCAATCTATCCAATCAGGATACGAGACACCGGCCGGAGCTGGTGTGCTCTTTCCCGTCGCGGGAATTACGGGGCTCAGATAAGTATAAGGGGGGCTCGGGGGCGCTGCTGCAGTAAGGAAGGTTTTTCACCTTAATGCATAGAAAAATGCAGAGGATTTACAACCCCTTTAAAGGCACCTCAAACGCAGTGTGATTTTTGCAGTAATTGTCGCAAGACAAAATGCCCAAAATGTGGTACATGAGCTTTTTTGGCACAACAAACACGCATAAGACAGCCCATTCAGGTGAATGATGGAATGTGTGTAAATTGCGCAAAAAAATTGCTTGTTTTTGTGTTTCTGTTTGCAATCAATAAAAAAATAAAACCCAGTGTGCACTTATGTTGGTGGGGATTTTTGTCACAGCAGCTTGGCGGGTCAGGGGGTCTTTGGTGGGTCAGTGATTATTGACATTGTCGCTAAATTGTGGGGTCCATCCAAGGTATAGCGCATCCACGTGATTGGTTAGTGGTACCCACCTCCCAGGAACTAGGTCCCTTGGGGGGGGGGGGGGTAGGGAAGTATGGTGAGGTTGTTACGTCCTCGAGCCAGTTGGGGTGTGGCCGAGGACATGGACGATTTTAGTAAAATTATGCCTTATGGACACCCCTTGTTTACATTGTTGGACATACATTGGTGAATGGTACTTTTCGTGTTGTTATTTAGTCATTGTTAATAAATTGGCTGCTGTGGCCGTATTAAAACGCATGTCGCACGGTCTGTGTCTTTCTTTTAGGGCAGGTTTTAGGACCAGGTTGACAAATCCATTAGTCAAGTACAGGCAAGATGTAAACACAAAAACATATATGATATGGATGCTAAAATGCAAAGATACTACTAACAAAGAGTCCTTTTATAACTTCTATTGCCGAAAGGCAATGCATTACGTCACCAGTTCACCATGAGACAGATTCGGTTTTGGTTTTCAGGCTCTGGACAGACTACTGTGTGTTGCAGGTGTTTGACTGCTTTAATTCTCAATGTACTGCACAAGTCTTGAGACACGCCTGCAGATTTTACTGTGCAAACATTTCCCTCCCGCCACGTGATATGTATATTCTAGTAACATCCTGTATGAAAGAGCATGCTACTGAATTACATTGGCCAGATATTAAGAGCCCATTTAACTTTGTGCGTCACACATGAACATGCGTTGCATCAAGGCAGTCCACTGAAATCAATGCACCAAATGAAGACTGATGCCCCACAATGTCCCAAAAATCAGACATATCACAAAATGCTTGCTATAATGATGTGTTGTTAGATGTTGTATTGCATTTAAAATGAAAGGCGCCACAATGCGCCAATGCTTGTAATGTGCATTGTGGTCTCACCTTTGTTGCTACAACGCATAGTTTTAAATTGCCCCTTACAAATGATGCAGCAACTTGCAGCTCCCCACCTGTTGTGAAGTCAGAGATTACAGTAAAAGTTTTCTGTCCCTTCCATCCATGCGTATAAAATCTTTCCACCTGAGCTAGAAATTCAAATCTCAAATCTCAAACCTGTCAACAAGGATCGCTCAGAAAAAAAAATAATCTAAAATATATGATTTTTTTAATATAAATTAGATTTTTTCAAATTTGTTTTAATAAAATGCTTTTGGAGTAAAAATCTATTCAAAGATAGATTTCTATTTAAGATACATTAATAATTTTGTTTATTCAGCGAGAAATGGAGTTTAGTTATGTAGCATGTGGCTGTATATTCTGCAATATAAACATTTTTGGTAAACTCATTCAATGAATCCAAGCTCTGCAAGCGGAGATAACATGCACTGCATTGATGCATTCACACAATTTCACAGTAACCATGAGATAAAACAAAGTTCTGGAATATTCCTTTATCCCATTGTTTTGCAAATCTATGTACACTACAAACTGTATGATTGAATCTGTTCTGATATCGCTGTTTTACTAACCTGACAGCTTATTATTCTAAATAGGAAACCTTCATTTTGTTTGCAAATATTAAAGATTCCAACTACCAGCAAGAATAAGTCCTTACATTTAAAGAGAACCTTTAACCTTTAAAACTTTTTTAAAGAGAGTCATTTCAGATCCATCATGGCAGCGCCTGCTAGTGGGCATCCACTCACCTGCTGCCGCCATGTCCCTCACCTTGTGTCACTGCCGCATCACCAGCCGTCCCATTAAAGTGAAAGTGAATGGGACTGTCGGTGGGTCAACAGCGGGTCAGAGGAGGAGCCGCTGCGGGACAGAGGTGACAGTTGCTTTTTAAAAATAATGATTTAAAGGAGTTGTAAAGCCAGAAGGTTTTTTAATTCTTGCATTAGGATAAAAAACCTTCAGTGTGCAGAAGCCCTCCTCAGCCAATCAGGAGAGAGAGGGGGTGGAGCCGAGGTGTGGGGCTCTGTGTCTGAATGGACACACAGAGCTGCGGCTTGGTTCAGGTGTCCCCCATAGCAAGCTGCTTGGTGTGGGGACACTCAACAGGAGGGAGTGGCCAGGAGTGCTGTTGAGGGACCCGAGAAGAGGAGGATCTGGGCTGCTTTGTGCAAAACCATTACACAGGGCAGGTAAGTATAACATGTTTGTTATTTAAAAAAAACAAAAAAACAAGACTTTAGTATCACTTTAAATCGAGTTGATTTAAATCAAATCCAACCCGGCTTTGGTTCAAATCCCAAACAAGACTCTGCATAGTCCTAAAGTTTGCATGTTCTACCTGCGCTTGTGGGGGTTTCCTCCCACCCTCTAAAGACATGCTGGTAGTTTAACTGACACTAAAATGTGTGTAAGTGAGGCCAGGTTCACATATGTGCGGCCACGGTTCCCAGCATGGGGTCTGGTGCATCCCTGTTCACTGGTTCAGGTATGAATCAGTCCCTGAACCAGGCCCAAAGACACACAGGACCCTTTTGGAATGCGGACTGCGGCCGCCCCGGACCTGTGTGAACCAGCTCCATTGAGAGTCAGGCACGGTCGCATGTCATGCGAATCCGCATCCAATTCGCACATATGTGAAACCCGGCCCTAGGGCATACCTCCCAACTGTCCCTGATTTCGAGGGACTGTCCCTGATTGGGAGCAATGTCCCTCTGTCCCTCATTCCTCCTCATTTGTCCCTCATTTTGGTCTGATCTATATAGTTGTATAGAAAATGCACGTTTTAGCTTTCAAAAAGTGTTTTCCGGTGCTAAATCTTTCATCCAATTACCAAATTGCTGCATTTGTAAATTTCAAAAGCCAATATAAAGGAATAGTAGTGGTAAAAATAAAGTACTTGTGGGTTTAACCAATCATTTTTTTTGTATAATTCTCCTTTAAGGGGGCGTGGCAGGGGGTGTGTCCTATGCCTACATACATTTGCTATTAGGTGTCTCTCGCTCCCATCTCAAAAAGTTGGGAGGTATGCCTTAGGCCCCTTTCACACTTGTGCGACTTCACCGCGATTTTGCCGAATCGAATGCATTTGCCTAAGGCCCCTTTCACACTTATACGACTTGTCCCGCGATTTGGGACTGCAAAGTAGCATGACAAGTCGTTCCCCATGAATTCCAATGACAGACATTCATATTAGTACGACTTCAAAGTAGTCCCTGCACTACTTTGGTCCGATTTTGATACCACTTACACAGGCATTCCTTGAAATCGCGGCAAAATCGCAGTAAAATCACGCGACTTTAAAGTCGCCCAAGTGTGAAAGGGGCCTTAGGGACCTTAGATTGTAAGCCCCTGGTCCACATGGAAGAGAAATATATTTTCAATATATTTAGAAGAAAAAATTATATACAGGGGGTCCCCGAGTTACGAACTCGTTAGGGACTGCCCGCCTGTTCTTAAGTCGGAATTGTTCGTAAGTCGGCCGCGCATGCGCAGACAGACAATTACGGACATTTCCGATGTTCCGTCTAATGCCGTTCTGTGCATGCGCGGCAAATTACGGACATTTCCGAAGTTTGCCGGCATTTTCCAAGGCTCCGTATGGCCACGCATTCGCAGAACGGCCGGAGGACGGCGGAGAATGGCGGAGGGTCTCCGCAGCGCCCCGTTCGTAAGTAGGGGATGTTCGTAGGTCGGGCGTTCGTAAGTCGGGGACCCCCTGTATGTGACATATATTTACAATATATTGTAATTATATGTCACATATTTATATATATATATATATATATATATATTATATATATATATATATTTTATATATTGGAAGTATATTTCCCTTCCATGTAGGGGAGGACAGGGACTTACATGAACGTACAATAATCAAAGTACTGCGTAAGTTGTTGGCACTTTATAAATATCTGTAATAAGTAATACAGTAGCGGCGAGTCAAATCAGGAACTCAAATATAGAAGTCATCCGTGTGTATGTGTCAACCCTTCAACAGTTACAACAAAAGTTACCTTTAAAACTTTTAAGAGGAGGCTGTCAGACATTCATGTTACTTGGCTGCACTCACATGGAAACATGTAGACAGATTGTAGGTAGGAAGGCTTTACTATTCACTGACCTACAAAGTCCCAGGTCCCCTCTGTGCGCTGAACCCTTCCATCTACTATATACAGCAAACTCTAAATTTAGTCTTCTAGAGAATAACAACTGCGTCTTACCTTACTGCTGAAGGCTAGATCCATAAACTTCATTTACAAAACTGACTTTTCTTGCCCCGTAGCTCCATCCTTAGATACATCAGGAACTAGTATGAGGTTGTTTTTTTTCTTTTTTTCTTTTTTTTCTACGTGTTGCTGTCACTGCTCTCATAGGTTTGCTCTGCTCGCCTCCCCTGCCTCTCCCTATGCAGATCTCCTCCCCAGGATCCCCTCCCTTCTCTTTACTGGTACCTGAAGGTTCTTGTGAGTCACTCAGCCCTGTCTGAGGCTTCACTTTGCTTTTCCTGCTGTGTAGTCCTCAGGCTTGTGCATGCCGCTACATATCTGGGGATGGCGGGCAGCCAAGATGGTTAAACTGATGTAACAAGGCTGGATTTACGGGACTTGGCTGGGGAAAACACATGGGAAGTATCCGCTGAAGTTTTCTAGTGGCATAACAACCCTGGTTTGGTTTACAGAGCTGGTGAATAATTAACAGCATTTGTAGTGTGACAACATACATAGGGCCTTGTACACGATGAGGCTGATTTACTAAAGGAGTCGAGAATCTTTACGCAATAAATTGTGTGAATGTTCACTTTAATTAACCAATCGTGCAAAAAGCTAAATTCTGTTTATGCAATTTGTCTGCACTTGTCTGGATAACTGAAGTGGAACTTCACAAATTCTACTGTGTGCAAATTCTTCACTCATTTAGTAAATCAACTTAAAGCGGAGCTACACTGCCCCTGACGTTTTTTTTTCAATGTTGATTGATTAAGAAATTCATTTGTAAATTATTAACTCACCTGTCCTGTTTGTATCACTTGTGCCGTTCATTTTTTATGTCCTAAAAAGACTTTATATTAATTTCCGGTTTGTTATCCATCTTGTCTGTGGGCATTTGAATACTCCAGGGCATTCTCTTCCTGGATTTCATTGACGCCTCTCTTTCTAATCTCGCGCATGCGCAGTACAAAGTTCAAAGTTCATAGGAGCTCCGTAAGCAGCTCCTGTTGCCATCACAACGGCGGCGTCGTCGAAAGTCCCGCCCCGTTGTGATAGCAGAGACCGAACGTGACTGTCGTGATGACGTCACGTTCGGTTTCAAGTCTCGCGCGATCTCGGGCCAGGCCGCCGCACTGACTCCTGGGAGCTATGACACAAGCTCCCAGTAGACAGTGTGGGCTAGGGGATATTACGTAATAGCCGTAATATCCCCGCCCATATCCGAGGGACCGAGAACCAGGAAGCGAAGAAAACAACTAAAGGCAAGTAAAAAAAAAAACTACCGTTTCGGATCGAGGAAGGTGAGTATTTTTATTTTAAAGCCCAACTCTAAGAAACTTGAAAATAATCCCTCGCAATGAGGCTGCACCCACACTGCAAGGCTGAAGTGCTAATTTACTCTAGGGGAGAGTTAAAAAGCTTTTTTTTTTAATATGATCCTTCACTCCTCCAGCAAGGGCCCCCCTCATGCTATGGCAGTGGTCCGTCCCTCTGCATCATCACAACAAATGCAGGGCTATGGACCCTGCTTTAACCGGTTCCCGCCTAGCCAATGGGAAGATGACTGTCAGGCCTCTTATCCCTCCGGGGGCGTGCAGTGCGTCAGTCAGTACCTGATTACCTGTTGTGCAGCCCATCAGTATCTGTCGGTTGTGCAGCTCATCAGTATCTGTCATACAGCTTATCAGTACCTGTCGTTCAGCCCATCAGTACCTGTCGTTCAGCCCATCAGTACCTGTCGGTTGTGCAGCCCATCGGTACCTGTCGGTTGTGCGGCCCATCGGTACCTGTCAGTTGTGTGGCCCATCTGTACTTGTCGGTTGTGCAGCCCATCGGTACCTGTCGGTTGGGCAGCCCATCGGTACCTGTCGGTTGTGTGGCCCACCTGTACTTGTCGGTTGTGCAGCCCATCGGTACCTGTCGGTTGTGCAGCCCATCGGTACCTGTCAGTTGTGCGGCCCATCGGTACCTGTCGGTTGTGAGGCCCATCTGTACTTGTCGGTTGTGCAACCCATCGGTACCTGTCGGTTGTGCAGCCCATCGGTACCTGTCGGTTGTGCAGCCCATCGGTACCTGACGGTTGTGCAGCCCATCGGTACCTGTCGTGCAGCCCATTATTCTTTTTTGTGCAGCCAATCTGTACCTGTCGCTCATGCAGCCCATCAGTACCTGACATGCAGCCAGGGCTCAAGTCCTGCGGGAACGCATGGGAACGGAGTTCCTGTACTTTTTCCACAACAGGAACTCAGTTCCCATTAGCAGCCGTGTCCTGCAAGACTTTGAAGTATGCGAGCTGTGTGGCAGGTTCTACACCAGCAGCTGCCGACACAGCTCGCAAAAGTAAGTGACCAGTGACCTGACCATTCAGGCATTGCCAGTAGGGGGCCCATTGACAGCTTCCGCTTCGATCTACCTGTCAATCACAGCTAGCTGGCGGGTAGATCAGGTCCCTGCTGCTAAGAGATTGTATTTAGACCTCTCGTGATGCTCTCCTCCCCGCCGGCCCCTCCTGATTTTCTGTCTCCTCACACCCCCCCCCCAGTCTCCTGCATAATTGCTCTGTGTGTCCCGCTGAATCCCCCCCCTCCTCTATCTTCTGTGCCATGAGATGAGAGAACCCCGAGGAGGAGCACAGCTATTCTGCTCACAGGACATGCAGGGAGAGAGGTGAGCTGAGGGAGGAACATCAGTTTGGGGTGGTAAGCTGAGCACAATACCTGGCAAAGTTTAATGCCAGGGGGAAGTTTATGTGGAAATATGTGAAGGGTTGGAATAGCAGCGCGTGTGTGTTGGAGCCCTGCAGAGTTTGCAGCCCCCCAAGCTAACATACATCTCCTAAGCAGGAACACATCACTATCTCCCCAAGCATTCAGTCCAGATAATGTGCAGTTCATTTATGACCTTTCCGTTTAACCCTGTGTTATCCAAACTCTGTTCAATGAAAAGTGTAAACTCACCACATAAACACTCTATATACAAAATAAATGTCCCAATAAAGATCAGAACATGATGTTCACATTTGCATGGAAGCACAATTGTATGAATGCTGATTATTCAGAGAATTACCGTATTTATGTTTATTGAGGATTTTTTTTATTTTTTTTATGTACTAACAGTAAAGCTTCATACACACAATACGAAAATTGGATGAAAAATACCACTTTTGAAGCGTTCGTGCATTTTTTGGTGGGGGGGTAGATCTTGGGTGGGAGTTCCCACACTTTTTTCCCCAGGACTTGACCCCTGCATGCAGCCCATCAGTACCTGTCCTGCAGCCCATCTCTACCTGACGAGCAGCCCAACAGTGTACCTGTCCTGAAGCCCATCAAGGTTACCAATCATACAGCCACCATGTCCAAAAAATATTTTACTACTGAGGAGGCATAACAAATCCTAAGCATGACGGATGAGAGCAGCGGGGAGCTCTCACCATCCGATTCCGATTCTGAATATGAGCCGCCGAAAGCAGTGGATCAGTGACTGAATTGGAGGAGGAAGCAGTCCATCCTAAAAGAAGACGCTCTGAAGACCAGGCAGCCACCAGCATCACTATACACCCCAATGGTCAATTGGCAAACGCCAACGTCGCTGGATCCCAGGAAGAATGTCCCAATACCAGAACTGGACTTTCACGCCAGGCCCAAAGAATTAGGGCCCAAACCCATCTTCCAGATACCTTAGCAAACCCATTATGGCTGCCTTTCAGCTCAGGGTCAGCTACAATTCCTCCTTTCACCACACAGCCAGGTTGCACACCTGCACACTCTGCCAACACTGACAATTTTTCCAAAATAGATTTTTTAAAAGTATTTTTCATTGATGATTTACTGCTATGCATTGTGGACCAAACTGACCTTTTTGCCTGACAATATATTGTTAACAACCCCAACTCATAGCCTTAAGAACAACATGGGGCCTACAAAAAAAAAATGCATGCTTATTGCTTTACCAACCCCATCCATCACATGCCAATTTTTTCAACTGTCATGTCCAGGTCCCGTTATGACACGATCATGCACTTGCTGCATTTGAACTCGCTGTGCCCTCCCCTAGATCATCCCAACTATGATAAATTATATTAACCACTTGAAGCCCGCCATATAGCAAAATGACGGCGGCAAAGTGGTTTCAATGACGTCATATGGCGGCCGGCAGGATATCAAGCCGCTGCACGCCCCAGGGGGTGCACATCGTGACGATTGTTGTTGCGGGGTGTCTGTCTGACACTCCGCAACACCGATCTAGGTAAAGAGTCTCTGACAGAGAGTCTTTACCACGTGATCAGATGTGTCAAATCACAGCTGATCACAGTGTAAACAGGAAGAGCCGGTGATCGGCTTTTCCTCACTCGCGTCTGTCAGATGCGAGTAGAGGAGAGACGATCGGCTGCTCCTCTGACAGGGGGGGGTCTGTGCTGATTGATTATCAGTGCAGCCCCCCCGAGGATGCCCACAATGGACCACCAGGGATGCCACTAGGACCACCAGGGATGCCACCACTAGTCACCACCAGGTATGCCACCCTAGACCACCAGGGATGCCAATCAGTGCCCACAATGGACATCACTGATTGGCAGGCATTATTGTTTGGCACTGATTGGCATCCATTAGTAATATTTATTGATGTACAATGCCACCTATTGGTGCCCATCCATGCCCATCCGTGCCGCCTATCAGTGCCCATCTTTGCCACCTATCAGTGCCCATCCGTTCTGCCTATCAGTGCCCATCCTTGCCGCCTATCTGTGCCGCCTATCAGTGCCCATCCGTGACGCCTATCAGTACCCATCCATGCTGCCTATCAGTGCCCATTCCGTGCCGCCTTTCAGTGCCCATCAGTGCCAACTATTAGTGCCCATTATCAGTACCCATCAGTGCCACCTCATATGTGCCCATCAGTGCCACCTTATCAGTGCCCGTCAGTGCAGCCCCATCAGTGCCCATCAGTGAAGGAAAAAAATTACTTATTTACAAAGTTTTCCAACAGAAAAAAATAATGTTCGGTTTTCGCAATTGTCATTCAAAGCACTGAAAGTTGAAAATTGGTCTGGGCAGGAAGGTGTATAAGTGCCCTGAATTGAAGTGGTTAAATTCGCCCCCTAATTGATTTTTTTAAAAGAGATACACTGAACTTGTGTCCCTGACCAGAACATCTATGTGGATGAATCCCTTGTCCACTTCACTGGTCGGCTGGGATTCAAGCAATACATTCCCAGTAAGGCCCCTTTCACACTGGGGCGTTTTTCATGCGGTGCAGCGCTAAAAATAGCGCCTGTTCACCGCATGAAAAAATCCTGCCCCTTTAACTCCAGTGTGAAAGCCGGCGGGCTTTCACACTGGAGCGGTGCGCTAGCAGGATGAAAAAAAAAAAGTCCTGCTAGCAGCATCTTTGGAGCGGGATAGGAGCGGTGTGTTCACCGCTCCTATACCGCTCCTTCCCATTGAAAAGAATGGGAGACCGCGGTAAAACCGCGGCAATACCGCCGCAAAGCGCCGCTACGGCGGCGCTCTGCGGGGGTGTTTAACCCTTTTTCGGCCGCTCGCGGGGGGTAAAACCGCACCGCGAGCGGCCGAAAACCGCGGTAAAAACGACGGTAAAGCAGCGCTAAATATAGCGCTGCTTTACCGTCACCGCGGCTCACCGCCCCAGTGTGAAAGGGGCCTAAAAGGGCCAGGTATGGACTGAAGCGCAACAAGTTCTGTGAAAGTGCCCAACCTACGTCGGAAAAAGCAGAAAAATTGTCTGGGACCTGGCATTTCCACTGTTCCAAAAGGGGCATCACATCTACCTAGACAATTATTATACCAGTTTGCCCCTTTTCCGCCACCTGTACCATGAGCCTGCAGTACAATAAGAACAAACAGGAAGGGCTTCCCAAAACATCTAGTCACCACAAGGCTACAAAGGGGGGATTTGATTAACGAGGAAGTGTTGGCGATGAAGTTGGGGGATAGGAGAGATAGGAGAGATGTGTACGTCTTGTCCACCATCCACGATGACACCTCAGTGGAACTTCATGGAAGACGCAGTCCCTTTCAAAAGCCTGGATGTAGCCACAATTACCAACAGAAACCGAAAGAAGACGCCAAACAAAATGTTGGGTGTGTGTGGCAGAGGAGGAGTTAGGAGAGACACCAGTTTTCATTGTCCCCAGTGGCCCTCCCAATCAGACCTATGTATTATGAATGCTTCAGGCATTATCACGCTTTCCTAAAATATTAGCCCATATTTCTAACAGCCTGCCATTTCCCAATTTCAATATCTGTGCTGATTATTTGCCTGCTACCTCAACCAACTATGTCACTGCTTTCTATGTGAACTGAACCTGGCCTGTTTATCCACTATGCCTCTGCCTGCCATCTGGATTATCAACCACGTTTCTGCCTTCTACCTGCACTGACCTCAGCCTGTTAATTGACCATGTTTTTTGCCTGCAGCTTGAACTGATCTTTTGCCCTGCTACTGCAGTGGTGGGATTCAAGATAACACAGGGGACTCACATATGTGAGGGGCTTTAGAATAGTGCTCTGAGTAGAGAAAAACTGTTTTTGTTTTTTTCTGGGTTTTGTAATTCCCAGATCATCTGGAAACTGGAAGCTTCGAAGAGATTTGAGTGGGAAGAAGCCTCTACTGCTTTACACATTCTTTCCTGACAGAGGCCCTAAGCTTGATAATTCTGCCTGCTGCTTGGACCAATACTTTGGCTCTGCTTGCTGCCTGTAATGACCCAGGGCTTTTTATGGACCATGTTCCTGTCTTCTGCCTGCTGCCTGGACCAATACTTTGGCTGTAGGTTGGCACTTATGGGCACTGATAGGTGGCACTGATGGGCGGCACTTATGGGCAATGATAGGTGGAACTGATGGGCGGGCAGTGGCACTGAAATTAGTGAGACAAACTTGCAGGATTTTGAAGCTCTAGTACAAATGCTGCGATGCTCATCTTGGTGCATCCTGCACTCAGCCGCTGAAAGCCTACAGTCAGAAGGCAGCAGCAGACATCTTGTTACACCCAGCCCATATAATTAGTGAACTATATGGGCTGGGTGTAACAAGATGTCCGCTACTGCCTTGTGAGTTGTGACTGCAGGCTTACTGCGGCCGAGTGCAGGGTGTATCAAGATGGGCGTTGCAGTGTTCAATCTCTGACGGAGACACGGGACGTCACTTCTGTTAAAGAACGTGACGGCCCGGGTCACCGATTCTGATGGAACCTGCGGCTGCGAGTGCGACCCACACCCCTGCCCAGGCCAGCTTACCTTACGCTGCCAGCCTGTTGTCACGCTATCTCCGCTCCACCCTTTCCACTCTGCCCTCTCTGCTCCCCCACTGGCTTCTGGGAACAAGCGCAGCAGCCTCTGCATTCACAGGTATCAGGAGCATTTGCCCTAGTACAAGTACTTAGGCAAATACTTAGTATTGGCACTGATACCGATACTAGTATCGGTATCAGTGCAACCCTAATGGACAGTATTCCTGCCTGCTGCCTGGACGATTTTTTTCGCTGCCTGCTACCTGGACCAATGCTTTGGCTGTGCTGACAATATCTCTGTCTGCTGCCTGTACTGACTATTGACAGTATTCCTGCCTGATGCCTGGACTATTCCTTTCACTGTCTGTAATTATGTCCCTGCCTGCTGCCTGGACCAATGCTCTCCTCCTTTTCTGTGCCATTATCTTCACCTTTTTTTCCTTTCGGCCAAATGGAAAAAAAACACAATTTTCGGTCGATATGCTTCAACAGTCGAATTTTCGGTGCACCACAAAAATGTAATAGGTTGTCAGGATATTAAATGTTTAATTTATGATCATAGAACGCCTAAAGGTGCTAGTTGAATGATGGGCCCCTGTATGTGGCCAGGCTGTGTAAAAGTCTTACACATGTGATTTCGCCATATTCAGGAGGAGTAGCAGAATGTATTTTGAATGTAATTTTTGCTATGTACATGCTATTTGTTAGAAATATACATTGACAACTTTGTGTAAAAAAAAATATATATATATGTTTTCAATTTCTTTTACATTTTCCAAAAACTTGTTGAAAAAATTACATGTTCAAAAGACTCATTATACCTCATAGAATATATCTTGGGGTGTTTGCTTTCCAAAATTGGGTCGTTTTGTGGGTAATTCCACTGTCCTTGTGCTCTAGGACCTTCAAAAATGTGATAGGTAGTCTGGAAATTAAACTGGTAATTTATGACTCTAGAACGCCTGAAGGTGCTTCTTGAATGTTGGGCCTCCCTAAGTGGCCAGGCTGTGTAAAAGTCTCATACATATGGTATCGCCATACTCAGGAGGAGTAGCAGAATGTATTTTGGATCGTAATTCTTGGTCTGTACATGCTATGTGTTAGAAATAATTTATAAATTGACGACTTTGTGTAAAAAAAAATACCTTTCAATTTTCTTTCCACACTTTCCAACGTTATAAACATTGGGGAGTTTATTTCCAAAATGGGGTCATTCTGTAGACAATTCTACTGTCCTGATGCTCTAGGGCCTTCATAAATGTGATAGGTAGTCAGGAAATTAGATGTGTAATATATGTCCCTAGAGCGCCTGGAGGTGCTACTTGGATGTTGGGCATCTCTATGTGGCCAGGCTGTGAAAAAGTCTCACACATGTGGTTTCACCATACTCAGGACATTTAGCAAAATGTTACTGCAAGTATGCCTATGCCATGTGTGAGAAATAATTTATTAATATGACAATTTTGTGCAAAAAAAAATAAACATTCTTAATTTTCCCAAGAATTGCAGAAAAAAAACTTCAAAACCTCACAATGCCTCTTACTAAATACCTTGAACTGTAGACTTTCCAAAAAGGGGTGATTTTGGGGGTATTTGTACTGTCCTAACATTTCAGGGCCTCAAGAAATTAGATACAGTCAGTATTTCAGGATTGATCAATTTTAAATGATACGTAGCATAGCTTGTAGACAAACTAAATAATATACACTAATTTGGGTTATTTTTACCAAAGATATCTAGGAGTATACATTTTGGCCTAAGTGTATGAAGATAAATTACTTCTTTGCAAAATGTTATAATATAAAATATATCGCTTATACATCGGAAAAAAAAAACCCAGTGGTGATTAACAACTTGAAGACCAGCCTCTGCAGTTGTACTGCGGCAGGTTGGCACGGCTGCGCGAACCGCCAGCATTGTACATCAGCCACTTTAAGAGCTTTTGGAGGCGTGCACGCCGCCGCTCAAGCCGATGCACGTGGCCCGTGGCCGCGATGCCCACTGGCCATATGCGATCGCTCCAGAGAAAGCCAGAATGGGGATCTGTCAATGTAAATAAACAAATCCCCATTCTGACAAGGGAGGAAAGAGAGATCTGCTGTTCCTAGTGATTAGGAGCAGCGATCTCTCTCCTCCTCCAGTCAGTCCCATCCCTACACAGTTAGAAACACCTCCCAGGGAATACATTTAACCCCTTGATCACCCTAGTGTTAACCCCTTTCATGTCAGTGACATTTACACAGTTATCAGTGCATTTTTATAGCACTGATTACTGTATAAATGTTTTATAGCACTGATCACTGTATATATGTCAATGGTCCCAAAAAAGTGTCAAAAGTGTCCGATCTGTCTGACAAAATGTTGCAGTCCCGCTAAAAATAGCTGATTAACGCCATTACTAATAAAAAAATAATAAAAAATGCCATAAAAATATCCCCTATTTTGTAGACGCAATAACTTTTGCACAAACCAATCAATATATGCTTATTGCGTTTTTTTTCCCAAAAATATGTAGTAGAAAACATATAGGCCTAAACTGGATATTTATTATAGCAAAAAGTAAAACATATTGCATTTTTTCAAAATTGTTACTCTTTTTTTTGTTTATAGGTGATCAAATACCACCAAAAGAAAGCTCTATTTGTGGGGAAAAAAAGGACGTCAATTTTGTTTGGGTACAGCGTCGCTCGACAGTGCAATTGTCAGTTAAAGCGACGCAGTGCTGTATCGCAAAAAAAGGCCTGGCCATTAAGGGGGCAAATTCTTCAGGGGCTGAAGTGGTTAAAGACTAAACCTTTTTCTGACACGAGTTAAAATCAGTATTTTTTGCTAGAAAATTACTTAGAACCCCCAAACAGTATGGTGAACTTCCAGTGACCAGTATGAGAGAGTAAGAGCAATAACACCAAATTTAACACACCTGCTCCCCATTCACACCTGAGACCATGTAACACTAATGAGTCACATGACACTGGGGAGGGAAAACATTAATGTCTAAACTGCTGGCAACAAAATGAGTGCACCCCATAAGTGAAAATGTCTAAATTGGGCCCAATTAGCTGTTTTCCCTCCATGTTGTCATGTGACTCGAAAATGTTGCGACTTTTTATTCGATTTTACCCTTATTCCATGCGATTCATATTTTTTAGTATTTTATTTATTTATTAATTTTACAAGGTAGCGCCACATACCTTTTATATGAAGACAATTTACACTGTTATACAAGCTGTAAACTCACTACTTTACATTGTAGCAAAGTGTCATTTCTTCAGTGTTGTCACATGAAAAGATAAAATATAATAAAATATTTACAAATATGTGAGGGGTGTACTCACTTTTGTGAGATACTGTATATATATATATATATACAGTATCACAAAAGTGAGTACACCCCTCACATATTTGTAAATATTTTATTATATTATATCTTTTCATATATATGAATATATATATATGTGATTAGCAGAGACCGTGATTAGCAGAGACCGTAGAGAATAAAATGGCGGTTGTTGCAATATTTTATGTCACACTGTATTTGCGCAGCGGTCTTTCAAAAACAATTTTTTGGGAAAAAATACACTTTAATGAATTATTAAAAAACGAAACACTAAAGTTAGCCCATTTTTTTTGTTTAACCACTTGCCTACCAGGCACCAACACCCCCCTCCCATCCAGACCAATTTTCAGCTTTCGGTGCTCTCACGCTTTGACTGACAATTACTCAGTCATGCAACACTGTACCCAAATGAATTTTTTGTCCTTTTTTTCCCACAAATAGAGCTTTCTTTTTTGGTGGTATTTGATCACCTCTGGGTTTTTTATTTTTTGCGCTATAATTGAAAAAAAGACCGAAAATTTTGAAAAAAAAACAAATTTTTCTTTGTTTCTGTGATACAATTTAGGAAATTATAAATTTTTCTTCATAAATTTTGGCCACAATTTATACTGCCACATATCTTTGGTAAAAATAACCCAAATTAGCGGATATTATTTGGCCTTTGTGAAAGTTACAGACTCTACAAACTGTGGTGCGAATCATACAAAATTGATCACATCTGATGTACTGGTGGCCTATCTCATTTCTTGTGACCCGAACAAGCCAGGAAAGTACAAATACCCCCCAAATGACCCCTTTTTTGAAAGTAGACATTCCAAGGTATTTAGTAAGAGGCATGGTGAGCTTTTTGATGTTGTCATTTTTTCCCACAATTCTTTGCAAAATGAATTATTTTTTTATTTTTTATTTTTTTTCTACAAAATTGTCATTGTAATAGGTTATTTCTCTCACCTGGCATGTGTATACCACAAATGACACCCCAAAATAAATTCTGCTACTCCTCCTGATTATTACGATACCACATATGTGGGACTTTTCCACAGCCTGGCCACATAGAGAGGCCCAACATGCAGGGAGCGCCATCACGTGTTCTAGGAGCATAAATTACACATCTAAATTGTTGACTACCTATTACACTTTTGAAGGCCCTGGAGCACCAGGACAATGACACGTGACACTGACGTGGCACTGATGACACGTGACACTGACGTGGCACTGATGACACGTGACACTGACGTGGCACTGATGACATGTGACACTGACGTGGCACTGATGACACGTGACACTGACGTGGCACTGATGACAGATGGTACTAATACGGGGCACTGATGACACGTGACACTGATGACAGATGGCACTAATATGTGGCACTGATGAGAGATGGCACTCATACATGGCACTGATATCACGTGGCACTAATATGTGGCACTGATGCGAGATGGCACTAATACGTGGCACTGATGCGAGATGGCACTAATACGTGGCACTGATGACAGGCGGCACTAATACGTGGCACTGATGACACATGACACTGATGACAGATGGCACTGATACGTGGCATTGATGACAGGTGACACTGATAACAGGTGGCACTGATGACAGATGGCACTAATATGTGGCACTGATGACAGATGGCACTGACGGCAGATGGCACTGGCAGATGGCACTGGCAGATGGCACTGGGGATGGATCTGGCAGATGGCACTGGGGATGGCACTGGCAGATGGCACTGGGGATTTATCTGGCAGATGGCACTGGGGATGGATCTGGCAGATGGCACTGGCAGATGGCACTGGGGATGGCACTGGCAGATGGCACTGGGGATGGCACTGGCAGATGGCACTGGGGATGGCACTGGGGATGGATCTGGCAGATGGCACTGGGGATGGCACTGGCAGATGGCACTGGGGATGGCACTGGCAGATGGCACTGGGGATGTCATTTTATTTATTTATTTTTTTTAAAAAAAAACTTACGGCGCTGCAGCCGTTCATCTCCCCCTCCTCACACGCTGTCTCTGTGTGAGGAGGAGGAGCGGCGCTGAGAGATGATCTCATATGTTTACATATGAGATCATCTCTCATTGGCCAGGGCGATCGCGCTGTAAACGGCCGCTGTTATTGGCCGTTTACAGCGATCTGTGATTGGCCGTGTCCGAGGGACACGGCCAACACAGAATTTCCCTGCTGCGCGCTCGTGAGTGCGCACAGGGAACGAGGAAAGGGGAGGCCGTCATATGACGGCCTCCCAGGATTTGGCATCCGCGCTGTGGCCGTCATTCGGCTACGGCCGGATGCAAAGTGGTTAATGTGAAAAATGGTGTTACACCGCGATAATCGTGAGAGAATTGAGATCTTTATTCTACGCCAAAAAAATTGTGATTCTCATTTTGGCCAGAATCGTGCTGCTCTACTCTGCAGTAAAACAAACTTACTTATCTGCTCGCAATCTTCTGCAGGATTGTACACTGAGCTGCACAGCTTAGTATACATTCTTGGCACAATGAAACAATGAAAGGGAGTTACGTACTTCAAGGCCAGCCAATCAAAAACTGATTGGCACAAACAGTGCCCAAGGTAATCCAGTGCCCAGGCCAAAGATGCCAAATTGCCCCCCCCCTTCATTATGTGTGAGCTTATGAGGGGGAGGGGGAGAGAGAGCACAGCCCACACCTCCTCCCGGCTCTCTCCTTGCTGCTTCCATCTCTAGGCTGACAGAAGTAGTGATGCCGCTGTCATTACTTAGCCTTATAGTAGAAAGAACTTTTGGTCCCTTCATCCCTACAATATACGTTGTGCCCAGGGCAGCCGACCTTCCGCCCACCCCTTGTCTTAGCCCTGGGCCCAAACCCGGATGAGGACTGGGTGATCACGATGACGCGGTAGAGGGAGCGAGGGGCCATGAATTTAAGCTGGCCATACATGCAGCAGAGAGCTCTGTGCAGTGGTTTTGCAGAGAGCAGCCCTGATCCTCTTCTTTTTGGGTCCCCTGCCAATGGTCTTGGCTTCTCCCCCATTCCGCATGACCTCCATAGCAAGCCACTTCCCAGATAGCAAGCAATTGTGCTGCAAGTTTGAAAATTACTTGCTAAGCTATTGCTAGACTTGCCAGACTTCACAAGTTTGTTGCACAATTACAGCAAGTCCGCATTGCATGACAAATTTCAACTTTCTTTACAAACATTCTGCATGTCTGCTGCAAGTTATCCTTGCTATCTAGTTTGCTATGGGTGCACTCGAGCAGGCATGGTCACACTCACACACACAGAGTGGTGCAGCCCCACCCCCACTATCACCTCATTGGCTCAGTGGCTGTGATTGACAGCAGCAGGAGGTGTGAGCCAATGAGGAGAAAGAGAGCCAATGGCTCCTGCTACTGCCAAAAGTCAATAAGTAGTGCAAGTCGCTGGATCGAGAGGGAGCTCAGGTAGGTATTGGGGGGGGGGGGGGCTGTGTGGCTGCTGCGCACAGACGGTTTTTTACCTTCATGCATAGAATGCAAGAAGGTAAAAAAATCTTGTGCCTTTACAACCACTTTTAGACCTCTCATATTGTGTCTTGTGCCAGGTAGCTTGGGCCCCAATCACATGGGCCTCAGGCTTACAGACTAAACTCAGAGCATTAGCCTGAACCACAGAATAAGCAGGACCCTGCAAGAGAATGGGCTCCCAGCATGAAGAGTGGTCAGAGTGGAAGTGGCTCGGAGGAATGCAGTGAGGGAGGCGCTCCATTAGGGGTGCAGGGGCGCCGCCCCCCTAATCCAAGCGCCCAGCCCCTAATCTACATGCAGGGTGCCGGACGCATGGATTACAATGAGTTTTTTTTTTGAAGCATATGATTAGAGCCTGAGGCTCTAATTGGCTTCAAAAAGGGTGGGCTTGGAGAGCAGAGCACTGCACCCCAAGTCCTCCCAGTTGTGTGACAATAGCGAATTCATATTCGTTAGACATGTGCATTCTTTTTCGTCCAAATGCATTTTCGTCCGAATTTCAGGTATTTTCGTTATCGTTTTAACAAACAATAACGAAAGTGCAGAATCCGAAAAACGAAAGATCCGACATAAACAAATGCTTTATTTTCGTTTTTGTTGTGACAACAGTTCGATATAGATAGGAGATTCGACATGACGCTGACAATAACAATCTGTGTCCATCGAACCTGTGGTCGAATGTGCCTAACCTTAACTCTATTAGTCCAAGATTATTCTACATAGAGAAAAGATTTGACGTAGAGAGGAAAGATTTGATGTAGAGAGGAAAGATTTGATGTAGAGAGGAAAGATTCGACGTAGAGAAAAGATTCGACGTAGAGAGAAGATTCGACGTAGAGAAAAGATTCGACGTAGAGAGAAGATTCGACGTAGAGAAAAGATTTGACGTAGAGAGAAAAGATTGCTGCTGGAATTGGGTGGAATTGCAGCTAAACTATACAGAGTCATACAGTTTAGCTGCTCCGTCGAATCTTCTTTGAACATTCGACAGAAACCATAAGCCTTTAATGACAGATTCGACCTTAATTCATTTGGATTTTCGGACGAATGCAATTTTTAACGAAAAACAAAATATATAAAAACGAATTTCGTGAGTAACTAAATAAATAAATTTTTCGGACAAAAACGAAATTCCGAAACAAAATATTTCAGTGTGCACATGTCTAATATTCACTATTGTCATCCTGCTTCTCCTCCCGGCCAATCGGGAAGCGGGTCTTACGACCTGATTGGCCAGTAGAAGAAGTGACCACATTAGCTGAGAGCTGAAGCAGGAGGGAAGCCACCGAAGCTGCCCACGACCTGGATGGGGTAAGTGTGGGCTGGTGGGCGTGTGAGCGATAGGGGGGGGGGGTTTGTTCGTCAATGGACCTAGCAACCGGGGGGGCTTTTGATCGATCAACCGGACGAATGGGGGGGTCCGGTGGTTTGTTTGCCCCCCCAAAATGGAACACCAGCCACCACTGCCCGCTATTTAGCACTGGTAAACACTTTTTGAAAGAACAAAAGTGAATTTTATATACAACTCTATAGATCAGACCAAATGAGGGACAAATGAGGAGGAAAGAGGGACAGAGGGACATTGCTCCAAATCAGGGAAGTCCCTCGAAATCAGGGACAGTTGGGAACCTTTGCTGTAGACGACTAGCTGAAGGTTCAGCCACCTTGAGCAGCTACGAGGTGCCTACAATATGTAATTCAAGGAGTCCAGACATGGTGGAAATTGTAAGATCTTTCACAGCTCATGTTTGAAAGTTTTAGCACCCTTTGGGTGGACAAAGATCCTGTGTACATAAAGTAATCTCACTGAATGGCGGATAGAATACACAGTATTTAGTCCAGGGGCTGCAGTGAGACACACAACCCTCTGTTCCTCCAGCTGTGGGCAGGGTTCATACATCTGCTGGCTTCACTAACACATTGACTCATGGAAAGTCTGCCCTGCTTAGACTGACTTTTACATTCCCTACTTCTCAGAGCCAGGAGGATCTTTTTTTATTTCTAAGGCAGAGTGTAATCTAAAAATAGAAGCCGTCTCTTTTCTTTTTTTTCTCTGTAAGGATAACATTGAAGTGGTTGAGGGAGACATGAATGAAAAGCAGGTCTTTGGGGCTGGATTAAGATGCAGCGGAACAACTACAAAAGAGGGTTTTCATTACAGAAATATTACAGAGATATTACAAGGCGTTTCATGGCTGCAGAGGTGTAATGAGGGGTCAGGAGAGGAATATTAGCGGCTTTCACAGGTTGCTACAGTTGGAGCTGGGGGGTCATAGATATTAAAACAGCTCTGCAAGGTGTAACATAGGCTGTGTGCACTCTATAATACGTTAATATCTTTTCATAGACCGTCTAGTGCTTTTGTGTTTCATCAATGTGTTGAAAACTTTTTATTTATATATATATATATATATTTATTTATTTATTTTTTCTTTGCTGCATTGTATTGCGATTCTAAAGCTGAAAATAAAGCCTTTGCAAGAATTCGAAAAATCAAAAGTCCCCATTTTGAAGGCTTATATGCAAGCTACTGGCCATAAAAAGGGTATGGGGGTCCGAGAACTGCCCTTTTTTTAAAGATAATTTTTACAGGAGCAGTGAATTTAATGATGGTTAAAATGAAACAAAAGGGTCCCCTTAGTCTGCCTGTAAAGTGGCACATCTGTACCGTGTATAGAACCTGCTGCAGCAAAACAGGCATTTATAAAGAAGAAAAAAATGACATTTAAATTGCCAGCAATACCATACCATTGTAAAAAATGGCGTGGGGTCTTCCCCAATCCATACCAAACCCTTATCCGAGCATGCAGCCTGGCAGGTCAGGAAAGGGGGGGGGATGAGTGAGCGAGCGACCCCCCCCCTAACCAACCAGGCCACATGCTCTCAACATGGGGGGGGATATCTGAGGACCCCCTTCTTAAAGGGGGCTTCCAGATTCTGATAAGCCCCCTGCCTGCAGATCCACACAACCATCACCCAGGGTTGTCGAGAAGAGGCCCTTGTCCCCATCAACATGGGAACAAGGTGCTTTGTCCCCTGCCACAAAGGATCACCCCATGTTGAGGGCATGTGACCTTGTATGGTTCAGAAGGGGGTCGCTCGCTCTTCCCTCCCCCTTTCTTGTCCTGCCAGGCTGCATGCTCGGATAAGGGTCAGCCAGCTTCCTGGCCTGCTTCTCAACACCCAGCTATTCACTGTACCCTGATTGGGCAAAGCTTTGCCCAATCAGGGCTTAGAATACACTGTGCAGCACGCAGTGTATTTTGGGGCACTCGCCGGGTGAGCATCCTGCAAAGTAAATTCAGGTGTTTGCCGAATGGGTAAACTGTTAAATGTTCAAGCCAAACTTTTTTTCGGCTCGATCTGTTTGCCCAACTCTAGTCTTAAGCCACCAATCACCTGTAAATCTGCCTTGGAAGCATGAATGTTAGTAGTGATTCTATAAGTAGGCGGAATTTAAGGCCTACATTTAGTTAAAAATTAAAAAAATATCAGCACAAGGGATTGTACTTTCATTTAATGCAAAGTGTCCCTTATGCTGCTGGCTGCTCTTAGTTGAAATCCAAAGTCCTCTGACTCCGTCCCTTTCCTAATATCTATATTGTTAGTACGACAGTCTGGACCTATCATAGGAATTTGTCAAAAATGTTGACTATGTACAACCTTTCTGCCCCCCCCCCCCCCCCATTCAAATAGGCCATTATAGCTTCCATCAATGATAAAAACACTCTGTAAATGGGCAGGTGAATGAATGGTCTGCCTCCTCCATTCATAGATCACTTTTTGTAATCAAAAGCTATAGTAAAGCGTCTATGAATAGAGGAGGGGCTGGAAAGTGCAGACAGAGTAGGCATTCTTGACTAATGCACGTGAAAGATCCAGCCGATCATATTGATCCCCACAGCACTGGAAGATTGCAGCTTTGGGGGAGAGCAGGCCGAAGCACAAGGGACAATTTATGTTAAATGTAAGTACTGTCCCTGCTGCTGATTTAAAAGAGAAGTAAGGCCAAAGCTCTTTTTGCCATACATCTTCTCGGGATTACAGGAGTGCACTTCTATCTGCATTCTTTTGACCAGTTTTCAGACAGTGGCCTAAAGTCAGCTGAAGTCACTCAGCCAGTCCAGGCTCTGGATCAATTCCAACTTTAATGTTGGGATCCACCCAAATGTTTAACCAGCAGCTGGCTCAGCCTCTCAGCCTGAGCCAGCCGCTCCTGCCCCCTCCACAGCCCGCAGCTCAAGTGAGCACTGGAGGAGCAGAGTACAGAGCGATGATTGACAGTCCCTGGCTTTCTGCTCACTGAAGACCGAGAACTGAGCCATCATCGGTCTTTGATCGCTCAGTTCTCTGTACAGAGGTGGTGGTGGACAGCTGCAGCTGGGTTCCGTGCTGCAGCCATCTAGGTGACTATAACTAGTTTTTATTTTCAATTCCCAAACTTCTCTTTAAAATTAGCTAACCTTAGGCTTTAAAAGCACATGCTGCTAGCAGTTTAATCCTTCTGTGCTGCCTACTGGCCCGTTAGATATTTTGTGAAATCTGGTTGCAGTGGATCACAAACTAGGGAAAATCAAGTGCATTTTCATAATATTAGAACTGAACCATGTTTATTTTACTGTCAGTTGTCACTAATAGCTTTGCTTGCTGCTAACTGCTCTTTTAACACTCTTCAACTTTCAGTAAAGCAGGTGTAATAATGTTGTTTTAGCCCTGATTCACACTGAATGTGGCTGTGAAATTGTGCAACTTAATTTAAAATTGCTTGATTTCAAAGATGTATGTCAGTTCGACTTAGGTGCGACTTTGCTGACATCTGTGTGACTTCATACACAGATGTTTATACAAGTCACATCTAAAATTGCCAAAATTTCTGCAGAAACTACTTTTTCAAATCGGTTCAGCACCGCACAGTCGGCGTTGCACCGATTTAAATAGTTCCATTGCGACAGCAGAGTGCAACTTGTCATGTGATTTGGACCTGTCAAATCGCATGACAAGTCGCACCGATGTGAACAGGGCTTGAACAGCTAGGTGATATAAAATTATATATAATACATAAGTGTAGTCAAAATAGGAAAACACAAAAATCAGAGCTAGGGACATGACTTACCCAATAATGTGCTGATGATTGAAAGGTCCTCCTTCTCCATTAATAGATCACATTTTATTCATAGAAGCTGAAGCACCAGTATGCAGTATGAATGGCTGGCCAGCTTGAACCAATGTAACAGTGTATTTATCAAACCTGTGGTATCTCTCTAGAAGCTTGAAATCACTGTAATAGATACCACTACTACAGTGATCTCCATTAGCTTTTGGGTTCTGTGCTGAGCAGCTGTCCTGCTGCTTACTGATCACAGAAGGTCAGTTGCTCTTCACAGGCACCATTTAGAGATTGTTTAGCATTCTATCAATGAATACAAAGTGTTCTCTAATTGGACAAGGTGGGAAGGAGGGGCAGTGACGTCATGCTCTCCACCTTGTCCAATCAGAGAATGCGTTGCATTCATAGAGAAGATGCACAGCATTCTCTGAATGATGCCCGTGCCCAGCGGCCGACCTCCTGTGTTCACAATGCAGAAGAGCAGCCACTTGTCACAGGAACCAAGAGCTAGTGGAGATTAAGGTACAGGGGTAAGGCAAAAATATGGAAACACCAGTTAAAGTAACAAAATCGTTACCTAATATGGTGTTGGACGACCTTTGGCATCCAAAACAGCCTGAATTCTCCTGGGAATTGACAAATATAAATATTGAGTGGTGGATAATGGAGTCTTATACAAATTTTCATGCAAAAATCATTCCAGTTCTCGCAGAGATGCCGGAGGTGCAAAATGAACCTGAACGTTGTTTTCCTAAATTGACCGAAGTAGCAGTATGATATTGAGGTCTGCTGAATGCGGTAACTAGGGAAGGTGTGAGACTTCGTATGCATGCTCGTTAAACCTCAATTTAACAACACCAGCTGTGTGAATCAGGGCATTATCGTCCTGGCAAATGGCACTGTCTTTGGGAAACAATGTCTGCACCATGATCCCATCCATCCCTCTGCCACTGATCCCATCCCACCCTCACCACCATCCCTCTGTTCCTGTTCCTATCCATACCATCATCCCTCTGCCCCTGATCCCATCCATCCCTCTGCCCCTGATCCCTCACCACCATCCCTCTGCCCCTGATCCTAGCCACCCCACAATCCCTCTTCCCCTGATCCCATTCATCCCACCATCCCTCTGCCCCTGGTCCCATCCATCCCACAATCCCTCTTTCCCTGATCCCATCCACCCCCCATCCCTCTGCCCCTGATCCCATCCATCCATCTGCCACTGATCCCATCCCACTCTCACCACCATCCCTCTGCCCCTGATCCCATCCATTCCACCATCCCTCTGCCACTGATCCCATCCCTCCCACCATCCCTCTGCCACTGATCATATCCATCCCACCATCCCTCTGCCACTAATCCTATCCACCACACCATACCGCTGCCCCTGATCCCATCCCCACCACCATCCATCTGCCCCTGATCACATCCATCCCACTATCCCTCTACCTCTGATCCCATCCACCCCTCTGCCACTGATCCCACCCCTCCCTCACCACCATCCCTCTGCCCCTGATCCCATCCATCCTACCATCCCTCTGCCACTGATTCCATCCATCCCACCATCCCTCTGCCACTAATCCTATCCATCACACCATACCTCTGCCCCGATCCCATCCCATCTCCACCACCATCCCTCTGCCACTGATCCCATCTATCCCACTATCCCTCCTTTTGCCTGATGCCATTACCTCACCACCATTCCTCTGTCACTAAACACATCCGGTGGATGAAAACAGTGTGAAGCTTGATTCACCAGATCATATTACAGTCTTCCATTAAAGGACAGTACAAAATGTATGGGTGTTGCACCACTCTCTCCTCTTCTGAGCATTAATATTGGTCACTAGTGGTTTGGTAATTGGAGCTCAACCGTGAATGTTTTGCTTATGGAGTTCCCTCCACACAATTTTTGTGGACACAGCGGGAGCTAAAGAATGTGAGGAAAGAGGGGATAGCCTGCTTTATGGACCCCCTTTCCATCATAGGATGATGGCAGTAGTCTCAAGTCCCCCATTGATTGATTTTAATGGGGGGTTTTGTGAAGTTCAAAAAGATCAGCTAATTGAAAATATTCTGGATGTTCTGGGGGGTCCTCTAGCATAGGTAATTTAAGGTCAACGTGATGCCCCAGAAAACTCCAGAAATTCTCAGGACCCCTATTTAAATAGGAGGCTGAGAGGAGTCTTTGTCAGTCGCCAGAGTTTTTTTGAAAGAGCGCCCCACTGATTTTGGCTGATTTTGTTTACAGTTTTAAAGTATTTATTGATTAAAAGAGTTGGTGAATTGTTTATATTTGTGAAAACCAATAAATTGTGGCCGCTATTAATCCAGTTTGGTGTGTCTAGTGTTCTTTGTATGTTTAGAGTTTATGCCGCCCACTATATAATTTCCGCTTTCAACGAAAAACATGTGGTCACTTTCACACCTGCAAATCATGTAGTGTTTCCATATTTTTGTCCAACCCCTGTAGTAGGGGTAACTACTACAGTCATTTTCAGCTTCTAAAGAGATCCCACAGCTATGGTATATGCATAGTTACATTGCTCTAAGCTGAACCAATGTAATTATATCTATACCTGGAAATCTTCTTTAAATTCTGTTTTATTTGATCTGCCTGAAGTTCATATTTATAAATTGCTTGCTTTAGTACAGTACTACAGTCCTATCGGGTCTTAGCAAGTTGCAACTTTTCTAGTTACGTAGGGTGCCATAGGGCTGGTTTTCAACTCATAAAAATGTACACAGGAAGGACTAGTAACTCTGATAACTATTCTAGAGCATGTTATAACTTCTTTCTTTTTGTAAAAACGTGTCACCACAGTGGAATTTTACTAATACAAATTCACAACATACTTTTCAGATGTTAATTTGTAAAAAAAATTGAAAACCATTTATCATTTTCCTTCTACTTCACAATTATGTGCCACTTTGTGTTGGTCTATCACATAAAATCCCAATAAAATACATTTACATTTTTTGGTTGTAACATGACAAAATGTGGAAAATGTCATGGGGTATGAATTCTTTTTCAAGGCACTGTATCTTACTTCAGTAATGGTGAGACTGCTTTACAATTTAACTTTTATAATACCCTTAGCATTACTGAAAACAGGAAGAAGAAGTGTGTATGCAATTCCGACACGCAAAATTCCGACGCATGCTCGGAAATAATTCGACGCATGCTCGGAAGCATTGAACTTCCCTTTTATAGTGCTGTCGAACGTGTTTTATGCCGGTGTGTTATTGACTGTCGGAATTTGGTGTGATCGTGTGTAGGCAACACAGCTTGAGTGGAATTCTATCGGAATTCCATCGGAAAAACCGTCAGAGTTTTTTCCGACGAGAATTCCGATCGTGTGTACGCGGCATTAGAGTTTCCCTTTGTGGCCCTATATATATGCTATATCCCAAATAAGAAAATGATGATCCACCTGTAGCACCCCCCGACCCTTGGAAGCATGCTGGTACCCCCAGAGACAGGGTGGGCTGACAGGGGTAGATTACTTTGGCATAGTGGGGTATGTAGACAAATTGGCGCCATAGTGGGACATGTAGGCAGATTGGTTCCAGTCACTTATAGGTGAAACCACAAAAACTTTTCGAAATGAACGGACTTGGCCACACCCAATCACACTAAATTCTGACGGATTTGAACGTGATGACGTACGACCGGACTAGAATAAGGAAGTTCGTAGCCAGTAGCCAATAGCTGCCCTAGCGTCGTTGGTTGTCCGTCGGACTAGCATACAGATGAGCGGATTTTTCGATAGGAACTGGGTCCGGCGGAATTCCGGCGGGAAAATTTAAAACATGTTCTAAAGTCCGTCAAAATTTTCGACAGTAAAAGTCCGATGGAGCCAACACACGATCGAATTGTCCGACGGATTCGTTTCGCCGGACCTTTGCTGACGAAAAGTCCGCTCGTGTGTACGCGGCATTACTGATCCTGTTCCTGTTGTTGAGTGGGCAACAGTGAGTATTGCTAGTGTCAATTTGCCCTACATATAAGGTCCTAAAATTCAACTTCAGGCAAGTTAAAGGGGTGTTTCAGCAAAAAAAAAAAAAATCTTTTTAAAAGTCAGCAGCTAAAAAAAAAAGGTAGCTGCTGACTTTTAATAAGTACACTTACCCTCCCAGGGCACCCGCAATGTCGGTCGTGGAGGCCGAGATGTCCCTCGGTGCTCCGGACTACGGCTTCGCTGCCCGTTTCCTACTGCGCATGCGCGAGTCGTCGCGCGGCGCTTTGTGAATGGGGAACGCAATGTGTTGTGGGACACACAGTTCCCATAACACACCGCGCCCCATTCACTAGAAGACGGCGCTAGGAGCTGAAGACAGAACAGCCCTGTGGAACAGGAAGAGGCAGATTAAGACGATCTGCCTAGCAACAGCCATTTCTGGTAAGTAAAAAAAAAATTTTTTTTATTTTTTTATTTTTAATTTTTATTAACATTTTTATCAAGTTTTTTTTTTTTTTTCAGGGTGTCCCTCCACTTTAAATATACAGTTAACCAGTTTACAAGTGAACAAGCTAAATAATGTTCTAACTCTCTCATCCCATTTCTTGGCCGTGAAACAAACTCATCTGTGCTTCTGCATTAGTAACTGACATAGCATTAAAGCAAAGGATCAGCATGACATACAGGCATTTTTTTTTTTTTTTTAAGGAAAGCTGGAAATGATTATATTTTCATACCAAAATTTTCCTTTAAAATTCAAACAAAACATTTATTTTTTTTGCTTTTAACCTCTGCCAAATTTTTTTTATTGCAGATTAAGAAAAGGGCATCCAAAAGACACTGGGGCTTTGATGTGAGTTCATACAAAGTACCGGTAATGAGAAAACAAAAAACATTCAGAGAGCTAACTGGCTGAGGTTAGGATGCTCAAAACAGACAAGGCTACACCCCTGTGGATACCCAGCAGCTAACCAGAAAAACTTGCACCAAAGGAAGGTGCACCAGACCAAATTATAAAATATTTTTTTTATTGCCATTTGTGTAGCAGTAGCGGACATTCCAGTTCTGGCAGGAGTTGTTAAGCCAGTTCTTCCTCCCTAGATCCACATACAGCTTTGCAGGCCCATTGACCTTAAATTCCATCCGCCCCATCAGTTCCACACATCAATCACATATTCTGGCTTTCTGGCTTTTGGCCTTAGAAGGAGTGACACATGAATCTTTTTTTTTTTTTTTTGAGGCCACATCTAAGGCCAGTGAAACACAGGTGCCTAAGTGAAAGAGCAGGTAACCTGGAGGAATCTATCCAGCCACCAAAATACTGTAAGTGAATTTTGGTGAGTTTAATATAAGTGGCCCCAATATAGGGTGCTGCAAAGGATACCCCAGTGTCTGATGAAGATCTTTTCCATGGATTTATATTTAGAATGAAATTGAGTAATGAATCTGGATAGGTATTAGGTCTGAGCTAGGTATGTGGACTTTTTGCAAGAGAATCTAAATATGTGATAAGATCTTCATCGATCGCTTTCTGAGGGTGGCATTTTTCTATACATTTTTGCGCTATAAAGTTCTTTAAAAAGTAATATACCGAAACCGTCTAAGAGTGTAGTTGATGAAACTGACTTTCAGTGATGTTTTGTTTCTACCTGGGATGGTGGAAACTACTAGAATGGACCTACGAGTTTCCAGCTGTGATTTTAAAGTGATTTTTATTGATGATTTGAGAACCTGAAAAAAAAACAATTCTAAGTTCAGGAAAGACCAAAGACATACTTTTTTTATTGCCACTGTATGACACCAACTATCAACTGTGTTTACATTAGAAGTCCAAGTCAATCCTGGAAGAGGAAGCAAGGTGAACTAAAGCTCCTGAGAAGCTGACTAGAACTCTAATACAGGATGATGCACCTGAAACAGTTTTAAGTGTGCCCACAGAACATTGGAGAGGTGACTCCCTGGGATTCCCTAAGCACTGGCTATATTTGATGTTAAGCCTCGTACACAAAATCGGATTTTCAGCAGGGAATTGTGTGATGACAGACTGTTTGCCTAAAATCCGAACGTTTGTGCTATCTGCCAATAGAGCATCCAAAAATATAGAAAATATAACAAATCAAATCATTATTCAACCAAAAACTAAAATAATAATTAGTAAGTGTAGAAGGGGTGAAAATCCCCAGACCAGCGGCCTTGTTGGGGTGCTGGGGCTGGTATTGCCATTGACCGACATGCTGCTGTGGTAGGTGGGGTTGCTGTGGTGGGTCACTGGTCACTGACCATCCCCCTTAACCTATTGGCTGTCACCATGCCAAATCCCTCTCACTCATCTGGGTCAGTATGGATGGCAGTAGTAGCCTGGCTGAGGAAGGAAGCTGTGACCTCGTCCAGATTTCTGCTCTTCCTGGCCCTTTTAGCAGGAGGGCGTAGCGGAGGTATCCTGGGACTCTGTCTGGCTGCTGGTCACGGGCTCCTCCTGACTGACACTTTCCTGTGTATGAAAAAGGAATTGGGAGCCTGGTCCCCAACCAGGCTACCACGTTGGCATGGGGGCAATTGGACTATTGAGGTACAGTAGGACAGTAAAGTTTAAATATATTTAAAAAAAATAAAGGTTTTATTATGCAGAGTTTATGGTCAGTTACAAATTAAAACATGATAACAGTTCATATATATCACCAAAATAATTAACCCCGGAAAGGGGAGGATCACAGTGGGACAATTGATCACAGATAGCAACTCGACTAGTTTTGCGGATAGTGGCCGATTCATCAAGAGGGTATCTGTGAATTAATTAACAGATGATCAAAGAACAGTGTAGTTGCCCGAAGGCATGAACAATGGAAAGCTTTAATATGGCATGACATTTAAACAAAATTAAAAAAAGTAAGGCAAAAGGGTAGGTGTATTGTGGACTTTCAAAGCCACAAAATGGTGGACCAGTGAAAAAGTATTCAAAATTGTGAATGATGTTGTGGAGTGGAATATATTAGGGGTCATATAATTGTGGTAAGCCCCTGCCTGCTGCACTCGGGTGGCGTGGTGCTATTATTTCCTCTTGGGATTTGGAAGTCTTCTGAGTTTCGCTATTGGATATTGCTGTGTGCATCTAAAACCTGAAAGAGTCTAAATCATGCGCTGGCTGCGCTAGAGACCCAGTTCTAATAATCACCAATGTATGGTATGGTCCATATAGTAAAGCTGGTTTTTAAAAAAATCCAATCACTGTCATAACTTCAATAAATATTAGTTTAAAGAAATGTTCATATATATTGACACTGTGGTTTGAATTTTTCTTCTATGTTAAAAATAGTGTGGTCTATGTGATTAACCCCGCAGAGATGCTATATCCGCTCCCAGTTATCTTCGATATACATCAGCATACGCAGAACAATCCCCCTATGTCTTAAATTCTTACCAGACTCAGGTGGGTTAAAGGCATGTAGTGTATGGAAGCTGGCTTTTCACTCTAATGCCCCATACACACGGTTGGATTTTCCGACAGAAAATGTCCTATCGGACCATGCATGTTGTCGGAAATTCCGACCGTGTGTGGGCTCCATCGGACTTTTTCCGTCGGATTTTCCGACAGAAAAAGTTTGAGATCCTGCTCTCAAATTTTCCGACAACAAAGTCCGATCACGCAAATTCCGATCGTGTGTAGCCTAGTCCGACGGACAAAGTGCCACGCATGCTCAGATCACATTAGGAGACCAAACCTATTGGCTAATAGCCTCTACGTAGTTCCGTCGTATGCAACGAACGTCACCACGTTCAGAATGATCGGATTTTCCGACAACTTTGTCCGACCGTGTGTATGCAACACCAGTGTCGGACAAAATCCGTTGGAAAAAGTCCGACGGATATTGTGGTCGGAATTTCTGACCGTGTGTATAGGGCATAAGGCTGGGCTGCAGGTGGGTTGATAGGGTCAGCTTCTTAGGCAGGCTCATTCATATGTTATAAGGAGATAAAAGCACCATAGCGTAATCCCGTTTAAAAGTTTATTAAATTAAAAAATCCGAACCCCCCTTGTAGCAAGTCAACTTACAAAGGCACACAGAAAAAACAGCATTCAATAAGTTTCTTTAAACTATTAGGTGGTCACGGTGCTTCCTCCTTCTGATACACAGCGCGATACACCTTTTGAGGCTGAATTCCTCGGGACCGGATATAGCATCTCTGCGGGTTTATCACACAGACCACACTATTTTTAACATGATTCAAACCACAGTGTCAATATATATGAACATTTCTTTAAACTAATATTTATTGAAGTTATGACAGTGATTGGATTTTTAAAAAAAACAGCTCTACTATATGGACCATACCATACATTGGTGATTATTAGAACTGGGTCTCTAGCGCAGCCAGCGCATGATTTAGACTGTTTTAGGTTTTAGATTGTGCACAAAGCAATATCCATTGTATTAATTTGTTTTTAACAAGTATTTGTGGCAGCTGCTGAGATTTTATCTTAAGTTGGATTTTCTACTGTATATTTATATAATTTTTCTTTATACGCACATAGACACATATTTTATGATCATTTTATGATCGTCTAATTTTTATCTATTTGTTGATTTTAATGCACACAGGAGCACTCATTATTTGTAGAAGTCGGCCTTGTAGTGTCTGCAATAGTGTATGAGTTTCGCTATTGTTGCACATCTTTACTGAATTTTTGGAGGACTCTTTCTGATGTTTGGACTATTCTGATGTTTTTTGACACGTGTCAAAAATATCATATGATTTTCTAATATCATATATAGTCAGTGCTGTCACAAATCATTCTGGAGATACCTCCATATAATCCGCATTTGGCAGGGGTCAAGTCCTGGGGAAAAAAGTGTGGGAACTCCCACCCAAGATCCACTCGCCCACCAAAAAAAAAAAAATTATACGCTCATATGCACGAACGCTTCAAAAGTGGTATTTTTCATCCAATTTTCGTATTGTGTGTATGAAGCTTAACTGTTAGTACATAAAAAAAAAAAAAAACAATCCTCAATAAACATAAATACGGTAATTCTCTGAATAATCAGCATTCATTCAATTGTGCTTCCATGCAAATGTGAACATCATGTTCTGATCTTTATTGGGGAATTTAATTTTGTATATAGAGTGTTTATGTGGTGAGTTTACACTTTTCATTGAACAGAGTTTGAATAACACAGGGTTAAATGGAAAGGTCATAAATTAACTGCACATTATCTGGACAGAATGCTTGGGGAGATAGTGATGTGTTCCTGCTTAGGAGATGTATATTAGCTTGGGGGGCTGCAAACTCTGCAGGGCTCCAACACACACTCGCTGCTATTCCAACCCTTCACATATTTCCACATAAACTTCCCTCCTGGCATTAGACTTTGCCAGTTATTGTGCTCAGCTTACCACCCCAAACTGATGTTCCTCCCTCAGCTCACCTCTCTCCCTGCATGTCCTATGAGCAGAATAGCTGATCTACTCGTCAGCTAGACCTAGACCTGATCTACCCGTCAGCTAGCTGTGATTGACAGGTAGATGGAAGCGGAAGCTGTCATGGGGCCCCTACTGGAAATGCCTAAATGGTCAGGTGTGCGACACTTACTATTGCGAGCTGTGTCGGCAGCTGCTGGTGTGGCACCTGCCACACAGCTCGCATCAAAGTCTTGCAGGACACGGCTGCTAATGGGAACTGAGTTCCTGTTGTGGAAAAAGTACAGGAACTCCTTTCCCATGCATTCCCGCAGGGCTTGAGCCCTGGTATTTGGTATAAGTCAAGGGCAAAACACCAAGATATTAATGCATGTACCCAATGGAACTGTAGAACTCTATATCTATAAGATCTAATATCCAGAGAGCTCTATAATGTAAATACTTGCTTCAAATTTAAAGCTGGACACAATTTGCTTGCCCTTGTCTCTCTAGTGGTTTATTCATTTTAAGGTCTACTTTACTGAACAGTAATAGAGGGGTCAGCATGTCATGGTAGAGGTAATTTGCATGGGGGGTGGGGGGTGAAGGATCCTATGTAGATACATTGTCCCTTTTCATCTCAGAATGACATCAGTCTGTGGCTTCTCTTTTCACTCTCTGATCACATGCTGGGGGTGGCACAAGACCTGTAAGTGTTACTGAACTGCAGCAGAGACAAATCTGGTCTCCCACCCCTACCAGGCAGGAGAGTGCTGTGTGGCCGAACTGTGTAAATCTCAGGATTGATGGACAGAATTAAAAATACTTTGGTAGTTAAAACAGCTTCCTTTTATGTATTTTAACCAGTGGCGGCCCGTCCATAGGGGGCGCCTGAGTGAAGAGCAAAACAAAAAGTATCCATGATACTATGCATCCATACGCTTTCTTTTTGTAGCTCTTCTCACCCACTGACACACAAACCCTCTACTGTCTGTCATTTTTGTGTAACTTACTAATTTCTTTTCATAAACAGTAAAAGAATAGAGCAAAATGTGTAATGACATAAACCTGTGCTAAGCCAACAATTCCTAAATAAAAAGTATAGGCCTTCATGAAATATTAAATATCTTCCTTTCTTTCATTTTGCAAAAATGTCTTGAAGCTGTTAATAAACAACAGTGAAGGTAAAGAGGATCTAGAAAGCAGAAGTGGAAAGGTGTGGGAGATGTAAGGTTTGATGGTTGGGTGAAGGCAGAAGTTTAGAGGGCGGATGCACTAAGTGTTAAACAGTGGTGTGAAACAGGTGCTGGGTATGGTGTGTGTGATCTACATTGTGGTTTTGTGATTTCCTCTGTATGTATGCAAATATCACTAATGCATGACTGAATGTGCACTCATTTCCTCTAATCTGTCTGTGCAACAGAATATTCTTGAAATGTCTATACAAATGAGTTGCTGAAAATGTTATTTATGTCTTCTGCACAGGGATGGGCCGAACACCTCCCTGGTTCGGTTCGCACCAGAACATGCGAACAGACAAAAAATTTGTGCGAACATGCGAACAATAACGTCTATGGGACATGAACATAAAAAAATCAAAAGTGCTAATTTTAAAGTATTATATGCAGGTTATAGCCATAAAAAGTGTATGGGGACCCGGGTACTGCCCCAAGGGACATGTATCAATGCAAAAAAAAAACGTTTTTAAAACAACCGTTTTTTCAGGAGCAGTGATTTTCAGAATGCTTAAAGTGAAACAATAAAAAATGAAATATTCATTCAAATATTGTGCCTGGGAGGTCCCCTTAGTCTGCCTGTAAAGTGGCGCATCTGTCTGGTGTGTTTTACAGCCCCGCAGCAAAATTACATTTCTAAAGGAAAACATTTAATTTAACCACTTAAGCCCCGGACCAATTTGCAGCCAAAGGACCAGGCACCTTTTTGTGATTCGGCACTGTGTCGCTTTAACTGACAATTGCGGGATCGTGCAACGTGGCTCCCAAACAAAATTGGCGTCCTTTTTTTCCCACAAATAGAGCTTTCTTTTTGTGGTATTTGATCACCTCTGCGGTTTTTTTTTTTTTTTTTGCGCTATAAACAAAAATAAAGCGACAAATCCCCCAAAAAATATATAAAAAAACTTTTTTTTTCCTCAGTTTAGGCCGATACATATTCGTCACATATTTTTGGTAAAAAAAATCGCAATTAGCGATTATTGATTGGTTTGCACAAAAGTTATAGCGTTTACAAAATAGGGGATAGTTTTATAGCATTTTTATTAATATTTTTTTTTTTTACTAGTAATGTGGCGATCAGTGATTTTTATTGTGACTGCGACATTATGGCAGACACATCGGACATTTTTGGGACCATTGTCATTTATACAGCAATCAGTGCTATTTAAATACACAGATTTCTGTGTAAATGACACTGGCAGTGAAGGAGTTAACCACTAGGGGGCGGGAGGGCTAAGTGAGCCCTGTGTGTGTTTTCTTACTGTAGGGGGGCATGGCTTGGCATGTGATGTCACTGATTGTCTTTCCATATGGCAGGGAACAGACGAACATTGTCACTAGGAAGCACGGGGAGAGGTCTGTTCACACAAACCTCTCCCCGTTCTTCAGCTCTGTGACCCGATCGCGGGACACCAGCGGCGATCTGGTCCGCTGGTCCTGCGGCTGCGGTCACGGAGCTCAGGACCGGGTCGCGAGCGTGCCGGCGCGCGCGCGACCCATGGCTGGGCTCTTAAAGGACAACGTACCTGTACGTTGATGTGCCCAGCCATGCCATTCTGCCGACGTATATGTGCAGGAGGCGGTCCTTAAGCGGTTAAACTTGCTAGCGGCTGTATTGTATTGCTGGCTTCCGGTAATATAGATAAAAATCAAGGAAAACAATGGCGTGGGTCCCCCCCCCCCATTCTATACCAGGGCCTTTGGGTTTGGCATGGATATTAAGGAGGACACCACACCAAATTTTAAGTGGAATAAAAAAAAATTGGCGTGGGTCCCCCCCAAAATCCACAGCAGACCTTTAGCCGAGCAAGCCGCCTGGAGGACAGGATAGGGGGGAGCGAGCCCCCCCTCCTGAACCTTACCAGGCCACATGCCCTTAAGATGGGAAGGGTGCTTTGGGGTCCCGCCCAAAGCACCTTGTTCCCATGTTGATGGGGACAATGGCCTCATCCCCACAACCCTTGCCCTGTGGTTGTGGGGGTCTGTGGATGGGGGCTTATCGGAATCTGGAAGCCCCCTTTAACAAGAGGGCCCTAAAAAAATGAAATATTCCTTTAAATATTGTGCCTGGGGGGTCCCCTTAGTCTGCCTGTAAAGTGGCGCATCTGTCTGACGTGTTTTACAATCCAGCAGCTAAATGTAATTTCTAAAGGAAAATTTTTTATTTAAACTTGCTTGCTGCTGTATTGTATTGCCGGCTCCCGGTAATATATATAAAAATCAAGGAAAAAAATTGCCACATGGCCTCAACATGGGGAGGGTGCTTTGGGGTCCCACCCAAAGCACCTTGTCCCCATGTTGATGGGGACAAGGACCTCATCCCCACAACCCTTGCCCTGTAGTTGTGGGGATGAGGCCCTTGTCCCCATCAACATCAGAATATGGAAGCCCCCTTTAACAATGGTGCCCCCAGATCCCCCCTTATGTGAATGGGTATCAGGTACATTGTACCCCTACCCATTCACCAAAAAATTTGATGGCCCCTATGCCTTTTTAAAAAAAACTTTGGCGCAGGGTTCCCCTTAAAATCCATACCAGACCTGAAGGGTCTGGTATGGACTTTAGGGGGACCCCCACGCAATTCTTTTTAGCGGCCTAATAAATTACTTTAAAAAACCTGTGTAATGTGTTTTTTTATTGACCATTTTTTCCCTCAGGTGAATGGATAGGGGTACGATCTATTAAAGGGGGCTCCCGGATTCAGATAAGACCCCCACAACCAACAGCCAGGGTTGTCAGGAAGAGGCCCTTGTCCTCATCAACATGGGGACAAGCTGCTTCAGGGGTGGGGGGGGCGCAGGGCACCCCCCTTCCCCAAAGCACCCACCCCCCATGTTGAGGGCATGCGGCCTGGTACGGTTCAGGAGGGGGGGCGCTCGCTCCTCCCCACCCCCTTTCCTGACTGGCCGGGCTGCGTGCTCGGATAATGGTCTGGTATGGATTTTAGGGGGACCCCTATGCCGTTCGTTCAGCGTAGGGGGTTCCCCTTAAAATCCATACCAGATCTAAGGGCCTGGTATGCTCTTGGAGGGGGAACCCATGCCGTTTTTTTATTTAAAATTTGGCGTGGAGTTCCCCCTTGAGAGCTGATTATTCTGTGAGAGAGGCGACATTGTCGCTTCAATATAGATGGGAGATCTGACTTGGAGTCGACTTCCATTAAAATCAATGGGTACAAGTCGCCTAGAAGTCGGATTGAAGTCGTACAGGAACCTTTTTTGAAGTCGGAGTGACTGCTGTAGTGTATATTAAGACGGCTCCATTAACTAACATTAATTTTCTCAACAGCACGACCTGGGTTCAGGTCTTAAGACCTCAGTGTTGCAAGATGTAAAGATAAAGCCTCATACACATGATCGGACCGTCGACCAACTTTCCTATGGATATTTGTCCAAATGGCGTTGGCCCCAAGTTGGTATTGCATACACACGACAGGACTTTTTCAGCCAACTTTCAACAAATCACTTGGTTTTTCTGCTCTTTACCGCCACCTTTGGTCAACTTCTGTATTGTTGTGCGATCTTTTGCATTGGTTCTGCATTGGTTTGTACAAAAGTCCGTTGGTTTTGTGTACACACGGTCGGACTTTGGTCCACCGGACTTTTGTTGGTAGAAAGTTGGTCCGTTCGCACAGCCAACAAAAGTCCGATGAAACCTGGAAAAAGTTGGTCCGATGGAGCGTACACACGGTCAGATGTTGGTCCAAAACAGCTAATTTGCATGTTGGTTTTCAAAAAGTCAGATCGTGTGTACGGGCCTTATCAGTGTTAGGGATGAGCCGAACACCCCCGGGTTCGGTTCGCACCAGAACCTTCGAACCGACCGAAAGTTCGCGCGAATTTTCGAACCCTATACGTTATAATGGACGCGAACGTTCGAAATCAAAAGTGCTAATTACAACGGCCAATATGCATGTTAATGTCATAAAACAGGTTTGGGGACCCGGGTCCTGCCCCAGGGGACATATATCAATGCAAAAAGAACTGTTAAAAAAAACATATATAATGCAAAAAGAACTTTTAAAAACTAACATTTTTTCGGGAGCAGTCATTTTAATGATGCATAAAGTGAAAAAAAAAAAGTGAAATTTTCCTTTAAATATGGTACCTGGGGGGTGTCCAAAGTATGCCTGTGAAGTGGCATGTGTTTCCCGTGTTTAGAACTGTCCTTGCACAAAATGACATTTGTAAAGGAAAAAAAGAAGCCATTTAAAACCACTTGCGGCTTTAGGTTTGTTCTTAAGTAGAATCTGAACAGGTACATTATGAAGTGTAGCTCCATCCCAAAAAAATCTATTTTTATGCTTTTTGGAGAACATAGGGAGGGGTTATCACCCCTGTAACATTTGCTGTCTTTGCACATCTGTTCAGAACATGTCACCTCACTTTCCGTCCCAATGACAAATGTTTTTGGAAAAGTGGGGTTTTAATTGAAACAAGGATTGGTGATAAAGCATCAGTAGAGAGGAGATACCTTTTTCCCAAATTAAATCTAACATGATAGAATTTCCCTTCCTAGGGGTAGATTTCCTCTCACTTCCTGTTTTCTATTTCCGTTTGCAAGTAGGATTCGTTTGTAAGTTGGATGTTTGAAAGTAGGGGCCTGCCGTATATACTCTGCAGAAATTTGCCCTATTAGATTTTGGTGTAGCCACAAGACTGGTGGGCACAGGAATGGGCCCTGCTGTGAGTTATTAGATCAAGATTTCTAATTGCATGCACCTGTTGAACAGGGCAGAAAAATTGGGCCTTTGGTGGTGGTGGTGGTGGACGGTGTTGCCACAAGACTGTAAGCCCTCACAGTGACTCTTGGTGGGCGCAGGAATGGGCCCTGCTGTGAGTTATTAGATCAAGATTTGTAATTGCAAGCACCTGATGAACAGGGCAGAAAAATTGGGCCTTTGGCGGTGGTGGTGGACGGTGTTGCCACAAGACTGCAGGCCCTCATAGTTACTCTTGGTGGGCGCAGGAATGGGCCCTGCTGTGAACTATTAGATCAAGATTTGTAATTACCCGCCCCTGTTAAACAGGGGCTGAAAAATTGTGCCTTAGGCACTGGTGCTGGTGCCACAACACTGCAACCCCTCACAGAGACTGTACTTGGAGCACAGCAGTCACACGTGTTGCGAAGCATTTTTTTAAAAAATTGTAAGTACACGCCCCTGTTAAACAGGGGCTGAAAAATTGTGCCTTAGGCACTGGTGCTGGTGCCACAACACTGCAACTCGGCCCTCACAGATACTGTACTTGGAGCACAGCAGTCACACGTGTTGCGAAGCATTTTTTTAAAAAATTGTAAGTACACGCCCCTGTTAAACAGGGGCTGAAAAATTGTGCCTTAGGCACTGGTGCTGGTGCCACAACACTGCAACCCGGCCCTCACAGATACTGTACTTGGAGCACAGCAGTCACACGTGTTGCGAAGCATTTTTTTAAAAAATTGTAAGTACACGCCCCTGTTAAACAGGGGCTGAAAAATTGTGCCTTAGGCACTGGTGCTGGTGCCACAACACTGCAACCCGGCCCTCACAGATACTGTACTTGGAGCACAGCAGTCACACGTGTTGCGAAGCATTTTTTTAAAAAATTGTAAGTACCCGCCCCTGTTAAACAGGGGCTGAAAAATTGTGCCTTAGGCACTGGTGCTGGTGCCACAACACTGCAACCCGGCCCTCACAGATACTGTACTTGGAGCACAGCAGTCACACGTGTTGCGAAGCATTTTTTTAAAAAAATTGTAAGTACACGCCCCTGTTAAACAGGGGCTGAAAAATTGTGCCTTAGGCACTGGTGTGGTGGCATGGATCATTGAGGAGGAGGAAGAGGATAGTCAGTGAACATAAGAGGACAGTCACTCAGCATCAGCATAGGCAGTCTTGAAGGGATGTGACATTAAAAATTATTCGGTTATATCCGCCTCAGGTGCCTGGTAGCTGGTGGTGATCCAAGACTGATTCATTTTGATGAATGTCAGTCGATCAACCGAGGCGGTGGACAGGCGCACCCTATGATCAGTCACAAATCCTCCAGCAGCACTGAATGTGCGTTCGGAAAGAACGCTGGAGGCAGGACAGGCCAGTAGCTCAATTGCATACTGTGCAAGCTCTGGCCAGTGATCCATCCTCAGGACCCAGTAAGCCAGAGGATTTTCGGTGGGAAAGGTGTCCAAGTCTGACCTTGCCCCAAGGTATTCCTGCACCATGTATATCAGACGCTGGCGATGGTTGCTGGAACCGATCATACCTTGGGGCTGCGGACTAAAAAATTGTCTGAACGCATCGGTCAGACGTCCACCTTCCCCACCGCTCCTTCTGCCACTGACCGAAGCCTCAGCAACTCGTCGCCCAGGACCAGGAGTTTGTAGCCTCCCAGTTTCTGGGAACGCGTTGCACAGACCTTTCTGCAAGGCCTCCCTGAGATGTCTCATCCTCTGCTCCCTCTGCGACGGCAAGATAAGGTCCGCAACCTTACCCTTGTACCGCGGATCAAGGAGAGTGGCCAGCCAGTAATGGTCCCTCTCCTTGATCCGAAGAACACGAGGATCCTTCCGCAGGCTTTGCAGGATCAGGGAGGCCATGCAGCGTAGGTTAGCTGAGGCATTCGGTCCGGAGTCTTCTGGGTCACTGAGGATGACATGATCGCCAGCCACCTCCTCCCAGCCACGTACAAGTCCACTGGTTTGTTGGGACTGTACATCATCCCTAAAAGACTGCTGCTGCTGATGCTGAGTGCCAGGCTCCACCTCCATGCTCACACAATCCTCCTCCTCCTCCTCCTCCTCCTCCTCCTCATCCTCTTCCTGTGTGATGGGTGGGACAGAAGGAACACTGTCCGGATAAAGGGGGCCTTGAGAGGCAAGGAAGTCCTCCTCTTCCTGCCTCTGTTCTGCCTCAAGTGCCCTGTCCATTATCCCGCGCAGCGTATGCTCCAACAGGTGGACAAGAGGGACAGTGTCACTGATGCATGCACTGTCACTGCTCACCATCCTCGTGGCCTCCTCAAATGGTGAGAGGACAGTGCATGCATCCCTGATCATGCCCCACTGACGTGGGGAAAAAAAACCAAGCTCCCCTGACCCTGTCCTGGTGCCGTAGTCGCAAAGGTACTCATTGATGGCCCTCTGCTGCGTGTGCAGTCGCTGCAGCATGGCCAACGTTGAGTTCCACCTGGTGGGCATGTCACATATTAGGCGGTTCTTGGGCAGGTTCAGCTCCTTTTGCAGCTCAGTCAGCCGAGCACTGGCATTATAAGATCGGCGGAAATGCACACAGACTTTCCTGGCCTGCCTCAGGACATCCTGTAAGCCTGGGAACCTGCCCAAGAACCGCTGCACCACCAGGTTGAGGACGTGAGCCATGCAGGGCACATGGGTGAGCTGCCCCTGTCGCAGGGCGGAGAGGAGGTTGGTGCCATTGTCAGAAACGACCATTCCTGGCTTAAGCTGACGTGGCGTCAACCACCTCTCGGCCTGCCCCTGCAGAGCTGCCAGAACCTCTGGCCCAGTGTGGCTCCTGTCCCCCAAACACACCAGCGCAAGCACGGCATGGCATCTTTTTGCCTGCGTACTTGCGTAGCCCCTTGTACGCCTACGGAGCACCGCTGGTTCCAAGGACAGAGCACTGGAGGAAGAAGAAGAGGAGGGGGTGGAGGAGAGAGGTGTGTCACAACCAGTAGCAGTAGTCGCGTTTTGGAGGCGTGGTGGCGGAACAACCTCCAACACTACTGCACCTTGTCCTGCATCCCTCCCAGCTGCCAATAGAGTGACCCAATGGGCCGTGAAAGAAAGGTACCTTCCCTGTCCATGCCTGCTGGACCATGAGTCAGCGGTAATATGCACCTTACCGCTGACCGCCCTGTCCAGCGAGGCATGGACATTGCCCTCCACATGCCGGTAGAGAGACGGAATCGCCTTCCGCGAGAAAAAGTGGCGTTTGGGAACCTGCCACTGAGGACCGCACATTGAACAAACTCACGGAAGGGGGCCGAGTCTACCAACTGAAAAGGCAGCAGTTGAAGTGCTAGCAATTTAGCCAGGCTAGCATTCAACCGCTGGGCATGTGGATGGCTGGGAGTGTACTTCTTTCTACGGTCCAGCAGCTGGGGCAGGGAAATTTGCCTGCTGCAATCGGACGTCGGTGTACTGCAAGTACTTGGTTGTGACACACCTAATTCTACACCTTCAGTCCTCTCAGAGCAGCTTTCAGAGAGGACTGAAGGTGTAGTGGGGATGGAGATCCCAGCTGAGGAGGAGCAAGGAGAGGTCCGCTTAGTTCTTTGGTGTGGGTCTTTTATGTGTGCCTGCCAACGAGCTGCATGGCAGGTCGCCATATGTCTGGTCATGCTTGTGGTGCCCAAGCGGCTGATGTTTTGGCCACGCGAGATACGCTTGAGACAAATATTGCAAATAGCAGTGGTGCGATCTGCTGCACTCGTCTCAAAAAAGGCCCACACCAAAGAACTTTTCTGATAACGTGCAGAGGCAGCGCCCTGCACAGGCGGAGCTCTGCGGTGTTGTACAGTTGCTGTGCTGGCCTCTACCTGGCCTCCAGGGGGCATCCTGCCTCGTTGGACATGTGACGCCGCATCCTCCTCCTCCTCGTCCTCCTCCTCATCCTCTCTCCCTTGAGGCACCCACGTGGAGTCAGTGACCTCATCATCCCCTCCCTCTTCACCACTAGAGCAAACCTGGCAGTAAGCTGCAGCTGGTGGAACAGTACTGCCAGATTCCTCAAGCTGGGTATCGTCATCCGAGCCTTCGAATCGTTGGGCATCCTCCTGGAGCATGTACCCAACACTGTGCTCAAAGAGTTCGGGGGACTCCTCAGGAGGACATGGTGGGTCTAGGGAAGGGGTGGCTGATGATGCTCTGTCAGTACCCTGAGCCTGGGTGAGAGAGGATGAGGAGGATGATGAGGGCTTGGTCATCCATTCTACCAAGCCTTCAGCATGATGCGGCTCCACATGTCCAGCTGCCGAAAACAAAGACGCGCGTGTCCCATGGCCACGTGCTGATGACGATGCACGACCACGTCCACGTCCACGGCCACGTCCACTAGAAACAGAGCCTGCCTGCCCTGTGTTCTTGGCTCTGCACGCTCTGCCTCCCCTTGGCGGTCTTCCAGCCATTGTAGTCGGTAGTCCTGTGGGTGCTGCTGAGAAGAATATATAGGAGCTCTGTGTGATGCCACTAACACACTAGAAGTCCTATGGGTGCTTCTGCAAAGAAAATAGAGGAGCTCTGTGTGATGCCACTAACACACTAGAAGTCCTGTGGGTGCTTCTGAGAAGAAAATATAGGAGCTCTGTGTGATGCCACTAACACACTAGAAGTCCTATGGGTGCTTCTGCAAAGAAAATAGAGGAGCTCTGTGTGATGCCACTAACACACTAGAAGTCCTGTGGGTGCTTCTGCAAAGAAAATAGAGGAGCTCTGTGTGATGCCACTAACACACTAGAAGTCCTGTGGGTGCTTCTGCAAAGAAAATAGAGGAGCTCTGTGTGATGCCACTAACACACTAGAAGTCCTGTGGGTGCTTCTGCAAAGAAAATAGAGGAGCTCTGTGTGATGCCACTAACACACTAGAAGTCCTGTGGGTGCTTCTGCAAAGAAAATAGAGGAGCTCTGTGTGATGCCACTAACACACTAGAAGTCCTGTGGGTGCTTCTGAGAAGAATATAGAGGAGCTCTGTGTGATGCCACTAACACACTAGAAGTCCTGTGGGTGCTTCTGCAAAGAAAAATAGAGGAGCTCTGTGTGATGCCACTAACACACTAGAAGTCCTATGGGTGCTTCTGCAAAGAAAATAGAGGAGCTCTGTGTGATGCCACTAACACACTAGAAGTCCTGTGGGTGCTTCTGCAAAGAAAATAGAGGAGCTCTGTGTGTGATGCCACTAACACACTAGAAGTCCTATGGGTGCTTCTGCAAAGAAAATAGAGGAGCTCTGTGTGATGCCACTAACACACTAGAAGTCCTATGGGTGCTTCTGCAAAGAAAATAGAGGAGCTCTGTGTGATGCCACTAACACACTAGAAGTCCTGTGGGTGCTTCTGCAAAGAAAATAGAGGAGCTCTGTGTGATGCCACTAACACACTAGAAGTCCTGTGGGTGCTTCTGCAAAGAAAATAGAGGAGCTCTGTGTGATGCCACTAACACACTAGAAGTCCTGTGGGTGCTTCTGAGAAGAAAATATAGGAGCTCTGTGTGATGCCACTAACACACTAGAAGTCCTATGGGTGCTTCTGCAAAGAAAATAGAGGAGCTCTGTGTGATGGGACTAACACACTTCAAGTCCTATAGGTGCTTCTGGGAAGAAAATAAAGGTCTGTGTGTGTGATGGGACTAACACACTTCAAGTCCTATAGGTGCTTCTGGGAACAAAATATAGCTCTGTGTGTGTGATGGGACTAACACACTTCAAGTCCTATAGGTGCTTCTGGGAACAAAATATATGAGCTCTGTGTGTGTGATGGGACTAACACACTTCAAGTCCTATAGGTGCTTCTGGGAACAAAATAAAGGTCTGTGTGTGTGATGGGACTAACACACTTCAAGTCCTATAGGTGCTTCTGGGAACAAAATATAGCTCTGTGTGTGTGATGGGACTAACACACTTCAAGTCCTATAGGTGCTTCTGGGAACAAAATATAGCTCTGTGTGTGTGATGGGACTAACACACTTCAAGTCCTATAGGTGCTTCTGGGAACAAAATATAGCTCTGTGTGTGTGATGGGACTAACACACTTCAAGTCCTATAGGTGCTTCTGGGAACAAAATATAGCTCTGTGTGTGTGATGGGACTAACACACTTCAAGTCCTATAGGTGCTTCTGGGAACAAAATATAGCTCTGTGTGTGTGATGGGACTAACACACTTCAAGTCCTATAGGTGCTTCTGGGAACAAAATATAGCTCTGTGTGTGTGATGGGACTAACACACTTCAAGTCCTATAGGTGCTTCTGGGAAGAAAATATAGCTCTGTGTGTGTGATGGGACTAACACACTTCAAGTCCTATAGGTGCTTCTGGGAACAAAATATAGCTCTGTGTGTGTGATGGGACTAACACACTTCAAGTCCTATAGGTGCTTCTGGGAAGAAAATATAGCTCTGTGTGTGTGATGGGACTAACACACTTCAAGTCCTATAGGTGCTTCTGGGAACAAAATATAGGAGCTCTGCCTGCCTGCCACGAACACACTACAAGTCCTATAGGTGCTTCTGGGAACAAAATATAGGAGCTCTGCCTGCCTGCCACGAACACACTACAAGTCCTATAGGTGCTTCTGGGAACAAAATATAGGAGCTCTGCCTGCCTGCCACGAACACACTACAAGTCCTATAGGTGCTTCTGGTAACAAAATATAGGAGCTCTGCCTGCCTGCCACGAAACACACTACAAGTCCTATAGGTGCTTCTGGTAACAAAATATAGGAGCTCTGCCTGCCTGCCACGAACACACTACAAGTCCTATAGGTGCTTCTGGTAACAAAATATAGGAGCTCTGCCTGCCTGCCACGAACACACTACAAGCCCCTCTTTCTCAATCAATCTTTGTAACTGAATCTATCTAACTCAATCTCTGTAAGTGAATCTCTCTACCTAACTAAATCCAGCAGAGTGTCACAGATCTAGCCTGCTCAATCTGCGCCGGAACAGCTTGTGACCGGCGCAGACGGCGTGGCGGCCTTTTATAGGGGGGGCGTGTACTACAGCCCCTGAGCTGTAATTGGCTACAGGCGTCCTGCCTGTAGCCAATTATGGCTCTTCGAGTTTCCGGGGCTGTGATTGGCCAAGCATGCGGGGTCACAGTGCATGCTTGGCCAATCATCAGCCAGCAATGCACTGCGCCGGCCGCGCCGGCCGCAATGCATTGCGGGGCCGCTCGCATCACACGAACGTGATGCGAGTCGGCCAAAATAGTTCTGGGCTCGCCGAGCGAGCGAACGCCCGGTGCTCGATGCGAACGTGGGTTCGCATCGAGCACCGGGCCCATCCCTAGTCTGGCTGTGCAGTGATGATTAGATGACGTTCATATCTTATAATGGAATCACGTTTGATTGATTGAATTGCTAGCTGTCAAATATTTTATCTAACCTAAAACCTAGAATCTTAACTACCCTGAAAAATTATTTATCATGATATGCACCATTACAGCTGAACTCCACACAAATATAAGATGCCATCTAGTTATGTATGCATGAACATATTCCAAAGAACCAGAACAAGTACCCAAATCTTGAATCCTAAAAGCATGGTGGTGTAATCTACTGCACAGCAGTATAGGAGGGGAAGGGGGAACACAATACTTTGTACAGTGCTGTTAGTAAAACATTTGTGTATGCTTAAAGGAAGGAAGAGAGGAGAGATGATCTCATCATTGTGCTGCTCTTGCATTGCCCAATCAGAGTCTGGGATGGGTAATGAGGGAAGTTGTAGCAGGAAGGGATGTCCAGACCTGGCTGTGCTGTCTGGAAGAGATGTCTTGATCACCAGTCTAGCTGCATAGACCTTCATACCCTTTAACAAGTACAATAGCTCCCATATATGTATTTCAACTGTGTATTTTGCAGTTTACCTTTGACTTCTGTATGTCCTAATAAATCATCTTAATTAGCAGGACAGGAGTGGTTGTCTTCTACCTGGCCAATCACAAATCCCTTGGAGCTGGAGGGAGCTCCCGTGTGCTGTTTAGATCCAAAGATTTCTAAATTCAAAAGAATGTTGAAAGGTAGCTAAAATCTTTTTATTTTTTTTAAGGGTTAGCGATATCTGTCAGTAGAGATGGGCTGAAGACCCCCCTGTTCAGATCGCAGCAGAAAACCCAAACAGTGGAAACGTTTTAACCCCAGCGGTGAACCCTATGGAAGTCTATGGGAGCTGAACAGGAAAAATCAAAAGTGCCCATTTTGAAGGCTTATATGCAAGTAATTGACCATAAAAGGGGAATGGGGGTCCGGGTACTGCCCCGGGGGACATGTATCAAATTTAAAGAAAAAAAAATTGTTTTTTCAGGTGCAGTGATTTTAATAAGAGGACAAATATGCAGAAGAGGCCATAGAGGAAGAAGAGGAGGGGGTGGAGGAGAGAGCTGTAGCAGAATCACCACTAGTTTTTTGAAGGCATGGTGGTGGAACAAGCTCCAACAACACTGAACCCTGTCCTGCATCCTTCCCAGCTGCCAGAAGAGTTACCCAGTGCGCCGTGAAGGAAAAGTAACGTCCGTGCCCATGCCTGCTGGACCATGAGTCAATGCTAATATGAACCTTACTGCTGACCGCCCTGTCCAACGAGGCCAAAACATTGCCTTCCACATGCCAGTAGAGAGCCGGAATGGCCTTCCATGAAAAGATATGGCGTTTTGGAACCTGCCACTGAGCTACAGCACATTCCACAAATTCACGAAAGAGGCTAGCTAAAATGGCAGCTGTTGCAGTGCTAGCAATTTGGCCAAGCTAGCATTTAGACGCTGAGCATGTGGATGGCTGGAACCAGATTTATTTTTACGGTTCAGCAACTGGGGTAGGGAAATTAGCCTGCTAAGATCAGATGGTGGTGTACTGCTAGCAGATTGGCTGCAAGTACTTTGGACACCTATTGCTATACCTTCATTCCTCTCAGTGCAGGTTTTTGAGAGGACTGGAGGTATAGTAGGGTTGGAGATCCCATATGAGGAGCAAGGAGAAGTCCGCCTCTTTCTTTGATGTGTTTTTTTCAAGTGCTGTTGCCAAAGGACTGCATGGCAGGTTGTCATATGTCTGGTCAAGCATGTGGTGCCCAAGCGGCTGCTGTTCTGGCCACGCTTGATCCGCTTCAGAAATAGGTTGCAAACAGCAACGATGCGATCTGCTGCACACGTGTCGAAAAAGGCCCACACCAAACAACTTTTCAAAGTCAGCAGGGAGTCAGCAGCGCCCTGCACCTGCGGAGCTCTGCGGTGTGATGCAATAGGGTGGCTGCCCTTAAGCTGCCCCCTAGAGGACATCCTGCCTCATTGGAGTTATGCCCCCTCCTCTCTTCTCTCAGGCACCCAAGTACAGTTAGTGACCTCATCATATCCTTCCTCCTCGTCACTGGAGCAAACGTGGCAGTATGCTGCAGCTGGGGTACTATGACTGCCAGTTTCTTGTCCTTCTGTGGCACCCTCTCTCTCTAGGCTCACATTACTCCCTTCCTCAACCTGGGAACCAACATCGGATCCTTTAAATTGCTGCGCATCCTCCCGAAGCATGTACCCAACCCTGTGGTTGAATAATTCTGGGGACTTCTCCGTGCATGATGGTGGGGCTATGGAAGGAGTGACTGTGGACAAGGAGTCGTTAGAATAGGCCGCTTTGGCAGCTGCGTTGGAAGGCAAACTACTCTAAGCCTGGGCGACAGAGGATGAGGAGGATGAGGATGGCTTTGTTATCCACTCCACCAACTCTTCTGCATGTTGTGGCGCAATAACACGGCCACCAGCAGTAAAAGAGGACAAGATGCAGAGGATGCACCATGTCCACGACCACCACTGTTGACTGTAGACACAGAGGCTGCTTGCCCTCTTTTAGTGGCCTGTGAGCGTCTGCCTCTCCTTGGTGGCCTTCCGGACATGATGTATTTTTTGTTTTGCAACACCACACTACACTGTATTAGATACTGTGTACACCTGAAGTGTATTAGAAACTGAACTGCAGCTGCACTGTGTTGTGTACTGTGTACACCACCAGAAGTGTAGTAGAAACTGTACACACTGTATATACTGTGTACACCGCCAGAAAAGTAGTAGAAACTGAACTACGGCTGCACTGTATTTTATACTGTGTACACCACCAGAAGTGTAGTAGAAACTGTACACACTGTATTAGATACTGTGTACACCACCAGAACTTTAGTAGAAACTGTACTACAGCTTCACTGTATTGTGTACTGTGTACACCACCAGATGTGTAGTAGAAACTGTACACACTGTATTAGATACTGTGTACACAGCCTGCACTTTATTAGAAACTGTACTACAGCTGCACTGTATTGTATACTGTGTACACCACCAGATGTGTAGTAGAAACTGTACACATTGCATTAGATACTGTGTACACCACCAGCAAAGTATTAGAAACTGTACTATGGCTGCACTGTATTGTGTATACTGTGTACACCACCAGAAGTGTAGTAGAAACTGTACACACTGTATTAGATACTGTGTACACCACCTGCACTGTATTAGAAACTGTACTATGGCTGCACTGTATTGTATACTGTGTACACCACCAGAAGTGTAGTAGAAACTGTACACACTGTATTAGATACGGTGTACACCTCTTGCACTTTATTAGAAACTGTACTACAGCTGCGCTGTATTGTGTACTGTGTACCCTACCAGAAGTGTAGTAGAAACTGTACACACTGTATTAGATACTGTGTACACCACCAGCAAAGTATTAGAAACTGTACTACGGCTGCACTGTATTGTGTACTGTGTACACCACCAGAAGTGTAGTAGAAACTGTACACACTGTATTAGATACTGTGTACACCGCCTGAAAAGTATTAGAAACTGTACTACAGCTTCACTGTATTGTGTACTGTGTACACCATCAGATGTGTGGTAGAAACTGTACACACTGTATTAGATACTGTGTACACCGCCTGCACTTTATTAGATACTGTACTACAGCTGCACTGTATTGTGTACTGTGTACACCACCAGAAGTGTAGTAGAAACTGTACACATTGCATTAGATACTGTGTACACCACCAGCAAAGTATTAGAAACTGTACTATGGCTGCACTGTATTGTAAACTGTGTACACCACCAGAAGTGTAGTAGAAACTGTACAACTGTATTAGATACTGTGTACACCGCCTGCAGTGTATTAGAAACTGTACAACGGCTGCACTGTATTAGATACTGTGTACACCACCAGAACTGTAGTAGAAACTGTACATACTGTATTAAATACTGTGTACACCACCAGAACTTTAGTAGAAACTGTACTACAGCTGCGCTGTATTAGATACTGTGTACACCGCCAGAAGTGTATTAGAAACTGTACACACTGTATTAGATACTGTATTAGAAACTGTACTACGGCTGCACTGTATTTTGTACTGTGTACACCACCAGAAGTGTAGTAGAAACTGTACACACTGTATTAGATACTGTGTACACCATCAGAAACGTAGTAGATACAGTACTATGGCTGCACTGTATTGTGTACTGTGTACACCACCAGAAGTGTAGTATAAACTGTACACACTATATTAGATGCTGTATACACCACCAGAAAAGTAGTAGAAACTGTACACACTGTATTGATACTGTGTACACCGCCTGCACTGTATTAGAAACTGTACTACAGCTGCGCTGTATTGTGTACTGTGTACACCACCAGAAGTGTAGTAGAAACTGTACACACTGTATTAGATACTGTGTACACCGCCAGAAATGTATTAGAAACAGTACTACGGCTGCACTGTATTGTGTACTGTGTACACCACCAAAAGTGTAGTATAAACTGTACTATACTGTATACTGTATTATGTTTTTTTTTTACATTACCAGAAAAGTAGTAGAAACTGTACACACTGTATTAGATACTGTGTACAGCGCCTTCACTGTATTAGAAACTGTACAATGGCTGCACTGTATTTTATACTGTCAACACCACCAGAAGTGTAGTAGAAACTGTACACACTGTATTAGATACTGTGTACACCGCCTGAAATGTATTAGAAACAGTACACCACCGAATGCACTGTAGATATAGGCTACACTGGATGCAGAGTATATATATATAATCCTTGAATCCCCCCTATTGCAGAGGCATGTAAGCTGACCACGGTATCATGGATCAGCAGCCATGATTACCGCGGTCAGCGTACTAAGGGGGACACAGGGACAGGCAGGATCAACCAGGTATTTTATAGCATAGAGAAGGACAAATGACCCAGAGCAAGCACTATGCTATATATCCTGCTTTAAAGAAACAGGGTATTTTTTTTTTGGGGGGGGGGGGGGTTACAACCACTAAATGCAGAGCAGATCCTTTTTTTTTTATCAACCTACCCATGTACTACATATGTTTCCACAAGTCTGGTTTGCAAATTATGTATTAATTATTATTGTATTCCCTAAAAACAAAAGGAACAACAGACTTCAGTTATATGAATGGCTACATATAAAATATTCTGGAATATTTCCATCAAGTAAGAGAGAAGGATTTTGCCCCTACATGGAGATATATTTCATTTATGTGTTCTTGATGAGGAAGTGTGTTTGATTTAATACCTAGTTACAATTGTAATTGTGAAAAAATAACATTGACGGTACCCAGCACAATGTGAACAAAGGAATGTTGGCATGCATTGTGTAGCTGCATTCCTTTGTAAATGGAAACAAATTTAAAAAAATTTATTATTGAGAACTGGTTGATTACGCTGGAGAATTCATTTCAAGCCATACAAATAGTTAATAGTGCACCTGGATTTCAATTAAAATAAATACTTTTCTGTGGCAGTTCATTTAACAGAAGGTACAAATAAAGAATTGCTACCAAATTGCAACATGAAATGTTAGATTTTTTTTTTTTTTAGCATGCCCAGTAAGGGTTCTTTCACACGGACAGTCGGCAGGGAATACATAAACAGATTCCCTGCTAAATCAGAGCTGAATGGAATGGATGTCACTTTTGTGATATGTGTGTCTATTCAAGTTCTTCCACAGGAGCTTAAAGTAGAGGGCCACCCTAAAAAAAAAAATATTACATTAACATTCACAAAAAAATAAAAAAATAAACATTTGAAAAAAAAAATTTTTTTTATTTACCAGAAACCCCTGTTGCTAGGCAGTCTTCCTAATCTGCCTCTTCCTATTCCGCTGCGCTTCCTCCTCTTCGGCGAGCTGCCCCGTTGTATTCTGGGACATTTGTGTGTCCCAGAAAACAACGGGCCATTCACAAAACGCTGCATGACTTGCGCATGTGCAGTAGGAAACGGGCAGTGAAGACGCAAGGCTCCACTGCCTGTTTCCCTTCGTTAAGATGGCGGCGCCGGCACCCGATCTGATAGACGGATCGGCTTCGGGGGGCCGACAACGCGGGCTCGCTGGACAGGTAAGTGTCCTTTTTAAAAGTCAGCAGCTACAGTGTTTTTAGCTGTTGACTTTTAAAGAAATAAAATCGCGGCTGGAACACCGCTTTAACAGGTCCATGTTAGTCTATAGGCAGGTGGGTGTAAACATATATATACCCCTTTACATCCTTTTACCTCTGATCCATCATGCTTATGTCTGAGAAACCAGAAAAGAATGCAAATCTTTATAATTTTTTTCTTCTTTTGGAGCTAGATGGTCGTTTACATCCACCTGCTTTTAGATTAAAGTACACACGGGCGGAATGTCGGGCGGCATTAGCCGGTTCAATAGAAACTGGCCAACATTCAGCCTGTGTGTACTTTAATCTAAAAGCAGGTGGATGTAAATAAACGTGCATACCTCCAAGTCCATCTAGGGCCAAAAGAAAAAAATGGAAATCATTTGCGTTCTTTTCTGGTTTCTCAGACCTAAGCATAATCGATCAGAGGTAAAAGGATGTAAATAGACACGTTTGTTTACACCCACCTAAGCAAACTGGCTTCTGTCGAAGGAGCATGACTGAAATGGCTGAGAGCACCGACCGGAGTGTTATGGCGCATCCCCCTGTCAGAACACAATAGAACAGCAGGGGAGATTGCTGTACTAACATCAGTGTGTACGAGGCTTAACATTGAACTTCTGTTCAGATCTGCCTGAGAAGCTGACAGGCAGATATAATGGCCTTGTGAAAGGGGCCTTGGTTGTTAAAGTTTGCAGAGGAATTTGCATGCATATAACGTCTTACTTGTAGTAATTATGTGATGGGTTGTCAACGGGACTCTAGCTTTGTTTCACAGATGTCTGTCCCCTCACATAAATACAGGATGGGTGAAAGTTTCTCTCATGTTAAAACACTCACACATGCAAGACACACACAAACTCTTATGCACACGATCGGAAATTCGGCCAGCAAAAGATAGATGAGAGCTTTTGGTCAGAAAATGCAACTGTGTGCATGCTCCATCGGACTTTTGCTGAATTCCAACCAGCAAAAGATTGAGAGCATGAAAAAGTTCCGATCGGAAATTCCGATCATCTGTAGCAATTCCGACGCGTAAAATTCCTACGCATGCTCGGAAACAATTCGACGCATGCTCGGAAGCATTGAACTTAATTTTCTCGGCTTGTCGTAGTGTTGTACGTCACTGCGTTCTTGGCGGTCGAAAGTTCAGCGAACTTTTGTGTGACCGCGTGTATGCAAGCCAAGCTTGAGCGGAATTCCGTCGTAAAAAACCATCCAAGATTTTTCTGACGGAAAATCCACTTGTGTGTACGCGGCATTAAAGTGTTACTAAACCCACAACAGTAAAATCAGTCTGTATATGCAGCATAGCATACTTGGTATACTCACTGTGGAACTTAATAGGTTGATCCTCTGCATTGTGTAAAAAGGCTGTTTTATCCTGTATGCACAGATCCTTCCCTTCCTGCACTGTCTATCTTGGGAAGGCCAGCTAACACACAGGCAGTAGCCAACCTGCACATGCTCCGTTGTGTCTTTTATGCTGGAGAGAACAATTGCTTGTTCTCCGAGCTAGCCAGGTCACATGATATTGGCATCACACATGAGCGTGTATACATGCTGTAGTGGAAATCTCCTCCTACCTGAACTCTCAGCACTGGAGAAACTGAGTTTTTCACTGACCGTGGTATACAGATCAGCCAAAAAGGTATATAGTGGCAATATTTTAATGTAAAAAAGAAGATTTATAAGCTGTGGGCACTGTGGGGGGGGGGGGGGGGGGGGTGCAGATGAGCTATTTTCATATTACTAGGTTTAGTAACACTTTAAGCCCGCACAGATCAAAACTTGGCCAGTGCAGCAGGGACCAGCCAAATTCAATCTGTGTATGGCCCTCCCTGATGGAGAGAAGCTGATTGTTAGATCAACTTTTGTCAAACAGTCCTGATAAAAACCTTCATCGATCAGCGGCTTTGGCTGCAGTGCTGATCAGTGTATTCTGACAGCGAAGGGGTCCCTGCTGTCAGAATACCATAGCACAGCGAGGGGGTTCGCTTTAATGGATGCAGAAATCTTTTAATTGTTTTATTTTTCATTTATCCCAGTGGCTGAATGAAGAAACGAAAAAACAAATGGTATGTGTCCAGCTTTACAGAGGATCAGTCCTGACAAATGTCAGTCTTATTACAGGCTAATTGACACATGTCACACACAATGGAGGGCCTGACTGTTGTCATTCTCCCTGGTGGATCTTAGAAGCTGTCACACTGCTCCTTGTCGGCTTGGTTTTGTGCCTCCTCTCTTGGAAATATTCACTGTATCTTTATAAATCCTTCCAGCAGCACTGAACTTCACAATGACCCTATATGAGACATTATGAAACATGTTGTATTAAACATTGCCAACAAAAAAATAACTAAAGCTGAATTGCAAGTATGACTATTTTTGCATAGTTGCATCAGTCTGGCTTAGAACAATCTAACTTGTTACTATACATCTACTAATATTCATAAATATAAACAATGTACAATAATACATAAATCTGTGATAATTGATAAATTATCACAAACTTTAAGAATGTGAGCCATATAAAGTGAAACAAAGTCCCAAATAAAGTTTGTGTTATCTGGTATTAATGTGACCACCAGTTTCCCGCTATACATGGGATGCTGGTAGGGTAATCTGGATGGTGGATATGGTAGGAGCCCAGTGGATCCTGGTCCATGGAAAGTATCTGCCTGCATATGATAATTTATAACTTGATGGTCCACACTGTCTGGTAAGTGGCCTTTCTATGTGGTGTCACTTGGTGGCGTAAGTACACTTTTTGGAACAGGAGATGAGAACATGTAGACACCTAGACTAATTCACTGGTGGTCACATTAATACGAGATATCACAAACTTTAATTGGGACTTTGTTATATGGTTCACATTCATATAGTTTGCGATCCTTTATCAATTAGCACAAATTTATTTTTGCACATTGTTTAGGTTTATGAATATTAGTAGATGTATTCTGTTTTTGCACTTTTTTGATATTTATGTTTTGAATTTAGCGCTGCTTTATCACAATTTTTATGTTTGCTATTTGATATCATAATTGCTGAGTAGCTGCTTTTTCCTTTATTTATATCCCAGCACATATTTAGATATGTGCTTAAATCCTATGGAATGCCTTACCCCAATCTGTCCGCCTATCTCCTACTTTACGATCCCTGAAAACCCTTCTCTTCAGAGAAGCATATCCTACCCACACCTAACAACAACAACAACAACAACAACCGTATTTTCATTTTCTCCATCAGCTCATCCCCCCACAGTATTACCTTTTGTTCCAATTGACCCTCCCTTCTATATTGTAAGCTCCAACAAGCAGGGCCCTCTGATCCCTCCTGTATTGATTTGTATTGTAATTGTACTGTCTGCCCTCATGTTGTAAAGCGCTGCGCAAACTGTCGGCGCTATTTAAATCCTGTATAATAAATATATTTTATTTAGAATTACATTATATTGTAGAATGGTCCAACACAATACAACTAGGCCTGGCGGGTAGGCATGACCATCCGGAGCCACTTATGAATTGTAACAGCATTCTGTAGACTTGAAAGATGCCCACAGTGTCTGCCATGAGAAGTGGAATGCAGCCTGACGAGTCCACACCCAAAGGGGAGGCTTCCTGAAGCCAAGTAGATGTAGTCCCTGAACTGTCCTTACTCCTCCAGAGCCTTTTCCTACCTCTAAACACTGTCCTTGCTAGGCGGTGAACCTGTCCTTACACTAGCCACATGCATAAAGCTTGCCAAACCTGGGAGCCAGAGTCTTAAATAGGCTCTGCCTGACACAAGATGGCCACTGAAATCATGGCGAGTTCCAGAGTCCTATTGGACAGCTGTGTCCTTGTGATCGCAGGAAGTCATAAAGGAACCAAGTTTCTCACAACTTCCTTCCCCTTATGCCACTTTGGTTGAGCTACAGTGGGGAAACAAACTGCCCCTGTCTACATCCCCCCCCCCCCCCCGACAGATGCTATCCTTAGTATTGCAACACAGAAAGGGTTAGTTTACACTTGCTTCAAAACTAGGCTTCGGACAGGCTTTGGTAAATCTGAATGATAGTCAAAGCCCCTGTCACTAAATAAAATGGTTAGTTTACAGTCCTGTTTACACCCTGTGTTTGCTTTGCTTTGCTTTGGCTTCACTTCAAAAACTATACCCCATGTCGCTTTAGTGGTGCTTCAAAAGCGTCTTCAAAGCCTCCATAGAACTTTATGACAAAGCTCGTTTGAAGCACCTTGCGCTTTCGAGAGGTTTAATTCAGCTTTAGCTCCACTTTGTTTTGGAGAAATTGCAGGTATGAGATATGCACACACAGGGCATCTGTCAAGCATCAACAAAGCTTCAAAAGAGTATCACGGAAGCCACCAAAGCTTCATCGAAGCACCACCAGAGCATCAAAAACACATCATAAAAACATGTTGAAGTGGTAGGCGCTTTAATGCTTGTTGAAGCCAAAGCAAGTGTAAATGAGCCCTAAAGAACAACACATGACTACATGAAACATAATTACAACAATAACAGTAACATTTCAAACAACTCAATCAGAGTACTTGGCAGGGAGTTGCCACGGTTGGATCGCATTGGGTGGTGCACCTCACTGTCCTCCGTGTGGTCACCTTTAGCACTAACATTTTCTGTTCAAGGCCATGAGCCTTCGGTGGTTGGGGTCAACATGGCCAGCTACACCCCTTTCACATGAACTGGAGGCTGTGCCCTCGGAAGAGTCCAGAGAATCAGCAGAACTGGCAGCCCCAAGATACAGTACCTTGGGACGGTCTGTAGATGCATCGGTGGTACTCTCCTCCTTGTGACCAACTGGGGCAAAGGCCCAGGTTTAGTGGAAGGCCAATACAACTCAAATAGGACTTCCTGGATTGGTGGTGCATCTTTGGGGTCGTCATCCCCTCTGTTTACAGCAGAAGAGATGATGGGGAACCTGCTTCCCCACTCAGGACACGGTATCAGCAGATTGCAGTGGAGCCATCTTTTGATTCAGGGCCTTTTCATTCAGAGCCTTCTGAGACCATGTCGTACACAGGGGTCAGTGACTAAGATTATTTCTCTACCCCATAGGGGGTGCGTTCCTACTTGTATAAAAACAGTTTGCTGCACTAAGGGTTGATCACTTTCATGTAAACATGCAGAACACACAAAAAATGTATAAAGTCCCATTAGGTGATGAAACAAAGTGCTCGTGCCTAAATTGACATCTCCTGTGCAATGGTGCTCAGACTGGGTGTCCCACATAGATGTACACTCACCCTGGATATTGAGCAACTATCACTAGTATGGTCACTTAGGCATGTGGGGATACCCCTAGGGAGCCTTTTGAAATGACGTCTCATGCATGAATGCACCTCATTAGTATGGATGGAAATGACAAAGGAGAACCTTCATTGCGCAATGCCGTAAAACCGTGTTTATTAAATACGCAAATTAAAATAATTCACTCACATTTAAAAGTGCCTTATAGTTCTGGCACCCAGCGTGTGTAGCAGGTGATTATTAAGGGTAATCGGCCCTGATAGGAAAAGCCGCCATTTGCGGCATTCAGCTTGATTCCCGGGTAGTTTCATATGGGCGGAAGTAACGCGATGATGCAGTGTAACCTTTGACGTTTCGGCCTATCACAAAGCCATCATCAGGAAGTGATCAATCTGCCATGTTTGTTGTGGGCATTTTTTACCCTTACTACAGGTCTGATTGGTTGACTCAATATAACTTGGTTGACTCAATATAGACCTGCTGTATACTTGGGGAGCGTACAATCTTAGTTTATACAATGTCTATAAGGACTGGGCTGACATTGATGTCTATAAACGAAGATTTATTTAAAATATGTATGCCCATATGGAGAGACAATTAAAAATAAAATATGTAAAAATAAAAATAAAAAGGTGAAAATGAAAATAGGACGAGTGGGATAGTGAAAAACACAAGGCCCTCTGCTGGTCATAGGCAGTAAATGTGTAAATGAGCTCTTGTTCAACCACATTAAGGAGGCCATCTAGTGGAGTGATATAATATTATATTAGACATAAAGTGGATAAATATAGATGTTGTGGGACTAATTGCTAAGTGAAAATCAGTGGTATAATATTATTAATATTAAATATTAAACCGTGACATATTATATAGTGTTAAATAGATACGTTAGGTGAATAAAGTGACCCATATGAACACTCACAAAATTAGATATAAAAAATTGGATGTTACCCAAATAGAAAGATTTACTGGGAATGGACTAGAAATAAAATAACTGACTAGTCATATATTGAAAACTTTGCATACGAATAATGGTGGTTCGAGGTGAAAAATTACTAAAAAAGATTAAAAATGACGCTGAGGAAAATGTAATACTGATAAAATAATTGGAAGTGACCTCCACCATTAATAATCTATGAGGAAACAATTTAAGTCTAATTCTACATTTAACCCTAATGGTGTCAAAGTTTGTAATTCAAAGACCCATTGGTTTCATTCTGGGATATCTTCTGGATCATATTGGCACCCCTCCAGAGTCTATTGATGGTGTCAATTGCATAAAATGATAGACCAGCTGGGTCTTTATTATGTACCATCCTGAAGTGGTTGGACACACTATGTTTAGGAAATCCACTACGGATATTCGTTATATGTTCACTAACTCTATTAGTTAATGTCCTGGAGGTCCTGCCTATGTACTGGTAGCCACATGTACATTCCAGAACGTAGGTAACATGTCTATTACCACATGTTATGAATGGTTTAATGGGGTACTCTTTATGAGTTTGATGAGAGGTGAAAGATGTCCTTTTCCTAGGAGCCCTCTGTGTACTTCTACAGGGTCCACATCTTCCACACCTATAAAACACTTCTAGATTAAACATAGTGGTAGCTATTTTCTTGAGGGGGGGGGGGGGGGGGGGGGTCAGGTATGTTTTTTACTATTCTTTTTCTTAGCCCTGGTGCTCTTTGATATATAAATCTAGGTTTACTTGGTAGTGCTTTGTTTAAAATGGGATCCTTCTGTAAAATGGGCCAGTATTTTACTTTGCTCCAAAAATGTAATCTGTTTATTAATACCTGTGATATCATATTCTTTTTCTGTTCTTTGTTTTGTTGTCAGCAGTGCCTGTCTGTCCTTATCTCCTACCTGTTCTCATTTTTAATAATATATCGTGAGGATAACCTTTGTCTAGTTTCTTTTTATACGCACAAATTGCGTATAATTAGGAATGGCCATTTTCCACCTGGGATGATGGCAACTCCTAGTAGGAATGTAGCCATTTCTGTCCGTGCTTTGGAAATATGTTTTGGTGTTCAGCTTGCCCTCTCTTTTAAAAATATGCAGGTCCAAAAAAATTGAAATGTTTTGTCGGTAGACTTTTACCGTGAATTTCATACTATAGACGTTTTTGTTGATGTGGTCAATGAATCTAGAGTGGACTCTGTTTCTTTCCTGCCGCAAGCTCCGCGACTGTGCCCGCGGGACCCGCGGACTCGATCGCCGCTGGGATACCTGCGATCGTGTCACGGAGTTGAAGAACGGGGAGATGCCGATGTAAACAGCATCTCCCCGTTCTGCCTAGTGACAGGACACTGATCGTCTGCTCCCCGTCATCGGGAGCAGCGATCAGTGTCGTGTCACACACAGCCCATCCCCCAGACAGTTAGAAACACTTCCCCAGGAGACACTTAACCCCGACCCCTGGTGGTTAACCCCTTCACTGCCAGTGAAATTTTTACAGTAATCAATGCAATTTTATAGCATTGATGGCTGTATTAATGCCAATGGTCCCAAAAATGTGTCAATATTGTCCGATGTGTCCGCCATAATGTCGCAGTCATGATAAAAATCGCTGATCGCCGCCATTACTAGTAAAAAAAAAAAAAATTAATAATAAAAATGCCATAAGACTATCCCCTATTTTGTAGACGCTATAACTTTTGTGCAAACCAATCAATAAACGCTTATTGCGATTTTTTTTTTTTTTTTACCAAAAATATGTAGAAGAATACGTTTGGCCTAAACTGAGGAAAACATTTTTTTTTATATATTTTTGGGGGATATTTATTATAGCAAAAAGTAAAAAATAATGTGTTTTTTTCTAAATTGTTGCTCTTTTTTTGTTTATAGCACAAAAAATAAAAAACCGCAGGGGCCATCAAATACCACCAAAAGAAAGCTATATTTGTGGTAAAAAAAGGATGTCAATTTTGTTTGGGAGCCACGTCGCACAACCGCACAATTGTCAGTTAAAGCTACGCAGTGCCGAATCGCAAAAAGTGCTCTGGTCAGGAAGGGGGTAAATCCGGGGCTGAAGTGGTTAAGCACTGTTTGTAGTGCGAAACGCGTGAGCTCTTCTGTCAGTTCTGCTGTGGCATATATATAAAATGAGCGACTCTTAAGCGCTAATGCAGCCATGGCCCCAGTGTGAAAGGGGTCTTAGATCTGTAGCAGATGCCCTTTGCAGGCAGGGACTGCTGGCTCCTTTGGTAGCGTAGCAGGAAAGAAGTCCCAGTGTTTAGCTGTCCTATTCCTGTGGCTACTGATCCCAGTACCACCTCTTCAGGCACTGCCAGCCCGCCTGGCTGCAGCTGCTCCCTTCACTATCCCTCCTAGCTAAGACTCCATCGTCCTCCCAGACTGACTCTGCATCTATTCCAGACTGCTTTCACCCAGTCCCTTCAGGCATGCCTTTCAGTTCTATGACTGTGCACTCACCAGCCCACCTGGCCATCTTCCTCCCTTGAGATTTGCCCGGAAGTGTCCTCCTGCTGTCCTCTCCTTGCTCCCATGCCTCCTGGTCAGGATCCCCTTGTATGTCTTGAAGAGGGGTCCCTTCTCCACCCGAGCTCAGCCATGAGTTCACCCTGCCCCAGACTAGGGGGTTACTCTCAAAGGCCTCCATTAGCTTAACACTCCATCTCCATCTTCCAACCGAACTCCACTGCCACAGCTGGGCTGTTTCATAGTATTTGAGGATGCCTGCCCCCTGCCAAACCATCTTTTGGGGATTGGTCAGAATACTCCAGGCAGCTCCTCCTCCCCTCCACTCCCATGCTTCTGAAATCTTCTGCTAGTTTCCAGAAGTAGGGGAGGTATCAGAGATGCTGCCTGTGAGTCATACTAGCATCCCTGAGTCTCTCAAACCTGACCCAGAAAAACACACAGGCTTGGCTGGAATTTACCTAAAATAAGAAACAAAAACCTTACTATAGCAATACTAGTGGGTGCTACACATGGAACAGAAAGAAGGCGCTTCTAAGTGCAGTCAAAACATGGCTTTAATGCCCAAATATAGTTAAAAACACTTACAAGAACAGGCTCATCAATGATGCAGGACACCCAGCGGGAGGTTCTCCTGGGTAATTCACTTGGCCAGTGGTTGGAGGTGCGTGTCAGACACCCTGGAAGTTCAGCCACGCTACTTCCAGGGTGTCTGACATGCACCTCCAACCGCTGGCCAATAGGATTATCCAGGAGAACCACCCGCTGGGCGTTCCGCATCATTGATGAGCCTGTTAACACATTTATTCTTGGTCTCTACCTAGAGTACCCTTTATAAAAAAAAAGGGTGGGACTTTAGATGAGGTCATGACTGATCACTGTCAGGTACCTCCATCCCTGAGTATAATGGTTCAAAAAAAAAGGGGAGTCGGGACTGAGGCATTGACTACAAACAGATAGAATCAATTATAATAGTATTTAATTAAACAGGTATATATATATATATATATATATATATATATATATATATATATATATATATATATAAGAATCAATTCATAACAATTCGATTATGAATATATAACATGCCATAAATACACATAACCATACATATAATACTTCCTATTAACACAGTTAATTCTCCCTGATTCCACATGGGCAATAAAATATATAAAATCAATAATTTTCCTGAAAACCCCCAGATGATATGAATTAGTGACGTCGTATCTAGGAAAGCTCTACGCGTTTCGTGGAACCCTCCACTTATCAGAAGCAATGCGTGGTACGTCTAGTTGCATCTGCATCTACTCCCTGTGTCGTCCTTTACTCCCCGCCCCCTCCTCAGACTAAACAAACAGTGTTTCTTCTGTAGCTGCATTTGACAAGTGCAGCTGCAGGGGAAACACAGAGTGGGGGAGCAGCGTTTCGCCCCTTCAGGCTAATTAGTGGAGCCAAGTGCTGGAATGTGTTCTGGGGACTGGGTTCAGCCTGGTTTGGTGGGACACCAGGATTTAATTCAAATCTTGGGATGGCCACACCCAGTCCAGGAGAGACATACGCATCGGATGATTAGGGAGGCCCTAGTGAGTGTAAAATATTTACAAAAATGTGAGGGTTGTACTCACTTTTGTGAGATACTGTATACCTTTACATTAATCCAATGCATTTTTCCACCATTCTGTTGATTCTATGGGGTTGAGTTATTGAGGGCAATTAGACTGTTCACTTAGCAAGTGAAATTACAGTTTGCAAAGGATTTTCCCCCAGAGCTTAGTAAATAAGGCAAAGCTCTACTGACTTCCATCGTTCAATCATGTGCACTTAAAAATGCTGTATATTTATTTTCCTTGCATGTGATTTGGGTATTCTTTGCAAAGTGATGTTTCACCATATTCACTAAGCTCTTGGAAAAATTTCCTTTGCAAAGTGCAACTTTCCTTGCAAAATTAACAGCCTAGTTGCCTTTAGTAAATTAGAGGAATTACTTGGTAATCTGCAGGAGATATCAACAGAGATCAGGTGAGTATAAGCTGAAACTGCTTTTTCTAGGCTACACTGGAGGCTGCATTATTTCTGTTTTGTCCAAGCTGGGCTTAGGCTTTAAAGTGGTCATATATAGGTTTACGTATACCAACAAATTTGAATATTTTAGAAGGAATCTTTTGATAAGCTTGACCTACCCTGCAGTTGCCTATGTCTAGACAGCCGAAATCAGACATAGAACGGATAGCCTGAGATATTTCAGATATAAGATATAATATAAAGATATAATGAGATAATAGATATAATGAGATATAAGGTCTCTCAGTGTATTGGCAATGTATACTGTATGTCAATTATAATGCTCTATTATGCCAACAAAAAGCCACCTAATGCTCAGTTCACGTTAGTACATTCTGGTGCCTTGGCTGCTTCAAGTTTTAGAGAACCCCCCCAGATGTTATCCACGATGAAGGGGTGCGCAATCAATTTCTACAAGACCCCCAAAAAACCCTATGTATAGGGCCCCCACGTGCCTAATTTAGCTATTACCAGCCCCAAACAATGCATAGTGGCAAGAGAGAGAGGCATGCCTAGGCTAAGACACATTTTCCCTTTCAGGATATTGGTGTATTCATAGGATTGGATGGGCTATAAAAAAAATTTTTTATGCATTCCATGTATTTATTTATGGGACTCTGAACTATTACACAGGGTCTTGGTGAGTCTTCTTGATGATTTGTTTCTCACATACTTTTTTGGGGAATTATGATAATTTTTTTGCAACAGGGTCCATTCCTGCAAACATGTCTGTGACTGCCTGGGTGGCTGAAAATGAGTACCTTTTTATCCGGAAATTATCACTCTCTGGAAGCTGGTGTATTTAGTGGAATTTATTTGATTTTGTTAAATCCCCCGGTTGCCATAGGGAGAAACTTCCTTTACCGCACATTGAGCTGGCTTGGTAAGATAGATTTCTAGTAATAGGTGTATGTGCCTAAGCCTGGAGAGCTTAGTGATTACAGCTATCCTGTGGAGTCAGAATATAATTAACTACATTTAGTATTTTTCTCCTCAGCAAAGCCACCTAACTGCCTGAAATTGGATTAAAATGCCGTTCCTTCGTCTGAGTCCATATAGGATGTCAACATTCAGTTACTTTGCTAAGAAAAATTAAAAAAATTAGGCAATTATTTGTCTAAATAATTATTTATTATTTTGTAACAAGTTGTGTAATTGGTGAAATGATTAGACAACTTTCTGCTTACACGTGGAATCTCTTTCCCATGAAAATTGTCTTGACAGTATGACCGGTCACTGAAGAGTCATGGGGGAACATTATTCTGTGGTAAGGTATAACATCTATCAGGACAAGACATGACTGATTCTTGGGTTCTGATAGTGACTTTAACCTTTCTCTGGGACTGGACAATTGCTGTAACTGTATTGCCTGTATAAAGAAGAAAACCACTAGATCTTTTTTTTTTTGTGTCCCTGCTAAGTAAATAGTAATACTCATCCTCTATATCAGGGGTGCCCAACCTTTTGAAGAGCGAGGGCCACTTAAGCGACTTGGTAACCAGTCGTGGGCCACAATGAGTGGAGCGGGTGGATGCCATGTCCGTGTCTACTCTGCACTTGGAGAACGGACACGGACGTAGCCCACGATACTTTTTAGTGGATCGTATTGGAGGTAGAACACAAGTCGGTTTATGTCTGCCACTACTTAGAGGTGAATGGAGGGTCCAATTGGTTGGACAGTTGGACCGTGTGACAGGGGTCCAAGGCTGCTTTCACACTAATGCTCTGCGGTTTACCCGCACCACATGTGCAACGCAGTGTACCTTTGGCTTTCCTGCAGTTTGCAATAGACAATAGAATAGATTATATTCTGCAGGTTGGGTGCACTTTCAGAAAGCTCAAAAAACGGTAATAATAGAAGTCTATGGCTCAGTGCAGGTAACCCGCAGGTAAACTGCTCTGCACCTGCGTATCAGTTTAAAGACAGCCCAGTAACCACTGAAGAAAAAATATGCCCATATATACACTGTGATTTTAGTAATAAACTGACCTTTAATAACAGTATTCTTTCTATACAATCCCAGAGCAGGAGGTCGCGGGCCACATCAGAGGGCTCCACGGGCCACAATTGGCCCCCGGGCCACTGGTTGGGCACCCCTGCTCTATATGGATGATGTAAATCTGAGGCCTACTCTTAAGGCCCGTACACCCGCTTTGATTTTCGGACATCAATTGTGTCGCAAAACAAATCTTACCGTTTGTATGGTGTTTTCGACAGCCAATTTCACTTTTTCGTCCGACAAATTTGTTTTTAGTTAAAGGACTTAAAGTGACTATTCAACACATTACGTCACTTCTGACGTATTCTGTCGAAAATTCTCGCATTGTTAAACCTTGTACATACGCTTTGATTTTCAGGCGACAGAACGTCTGATTTTTGTGGCATGCTAGTCTCATGTCGAAAGTGAAGAGGTTACTAACAGTATGAGAATTTTTCTTTGACAGAATACATCAGAAGTGACGTAACGTGTTGAATAGTTTTGTATGTATTCTTTCGTTTCTGAGCATGCATAGCCTTGCTCTTATGATTTTTTTTGTAAATAAACCATACTAATGAAACAAAAATCAGATGTTGAGTTCACATCTGACAAAAATGTTATAGTCTGCACATCCAGCTTTTGTCTGACGAAAAAAGTGAAATTTGCTTGTCGAAAGCACCATACTAATGGTAAGATTTGTCGTTGTCACAAAATTGACGTCCAAAAATCAAAGCGTGTGTACGGGCCTTAAGTAACCTCTTCACTTTCGACATGAGAGTAGCATGCCACAAAAATCAGATGTTCTGTTGTACGAAAATCAAAGCGTGTGTACTGGGCTTTACATTTGAGGGATTAAGTCTCAAGTTAGGGAAAAAGTCTCAAGTCAGGGATTTCTATCTCTTCAGCTTCTTCCTCTCCATCCTAAGTTCTGGGGTGGGAAGTTGTTCCAATTTGATGCCCCACCGCTTGACTTCTGGCAGCAGGGCATTCTAGTTTAAGGCCTTTGAATGCAAATGCTTGGGAAAGTCTCTCTCTGAAGTTGATTCAACTCGACAGCCCCAGCTTGGGGATGGTAACCTTGCCCATCCTGGACATCTCTGAGGTGGTGTTTGGATTCTCAGAGGGGCATCTCCACCTTGCCCCACAGAGGTGTTTTTCTGTTTGTGCTTTAACACAGATAACTCTGTCGAGAGCTGAGCAATCCACATTAAACCTTCCACTCAACTGTCTGGTTGCATGTGGATCACTGATTTCCAACCTATGACAGCCACAGGTGCTTCCAAGCCTGTGCATTTCTGATCCTGAAGGAGGTGCAGGATTTACCTTCTTGCATTCTCCTCTAGGGCATTAATGGCCAGTTCTGCCTGCTGAGTGAACAGGATTCCATATGGTTGAAACAGGCTCCACAATTTCTTGACCCAGTCACCCAGGTCCTGAGCTGGTCCTGTGTACTTCCCACCAGGAATAAGGGGGTCATTACTGCAGGGGTGGTAGGTTGCCTTCTTCTTTATGGAGTATTACTGCTGCATGCTGCTGTCATGCCATTACCATCACCTGAATGATTGGACAGAGAGTAACCAAAAATTGAAGATTACTAAACAAGTGCAAAATTAGAAGCAATAATGCAAAACAGGGTGCATGCACTCCAGAATAATACAAAACAGGGTATGAAGGTTACACAAATATGGACTCTTCACAGCAATGTCTCTGTGGTTCAATTAGGGTAACGTTGCTGCAAAGCCCCATCTCTGTAAGACCCTGTAGCAACAGAAAGTCTAGCTGAGAATTACTAGGAATGAGCCAAACAAACCTGGGTCAAGTTTGAGGCAGTTATGTTCAACATGAGTAAAGTTCAAGTGCCGATTAACCCTATTAAAGGTCAATGAGAGCCTGTAAGCAGGTGCATGCTTTCTTTCCACCTGTAGGTGGCACTGTGCCTTGTTACTAGAGAGAGGATTCTTATAAGGGAATTGTCCCTATATGGACTCTTTCAATGTCTTATGCCGCATACACACTCGTCGGAAAAAGCTCTGATGGTTTTCCCGTCGGAATTCCGACGGAATTTCTCTCAAACTGTCTTGCCTACACACGGTCACACCAAATTCCGACGGTCTGTAACACAGCGGCATAAAACACGTTCGACAGCACTATAAAAGGGAAGTTTAATGCTTCCGAGCATGCGTCGAATTGTTTCCGAGCATGTGTCGGAATTTTGCGTGTCGGAATTGCATACACACGATCGGAAGATCCGATAGAAAGGATAGAAAAAGACTGATGGGCATACACACGGTCGGAAAATCTGTTGAAAAGCTCCCATCGGACTGTTTCCATCGGAAATTCCGACCGTGTGTACGCGGCATAAGGCTGGGTTTGCACTATTGCAAATTGGATGCGGCTTTCCTTGCATCTAATTCGCATAGCAGGAGATTGTGACTGGCTCTCTATGGAGCCGTTTCCCACATCTCCACAGCGGCTCCGGTGCAAGTTGTACAGGAGCCCTGTTCGTCTTTTGGCATGTTTCAGGTCCGAATTCAGCCCAAAATTCGGGCTGAGATCGGACCTGCTGTGCGCTGCTGGGTTCTTTATTGTGAACTCAGCCTCAGAGAAGACAGCTGTCTGACTGGAAGTTAAAATCTCTTGATTTTGACCATCTTGACAAGGGAACTTATATATAGGATCTCTCACATCATTCAGATGAACATGCAGTGAGTGTTAGGTCAGGGACAGGTACCTGCTGATTAGGCAAAGAGAATAGAGCAGGGAAAGGTTTCTGAAGATTAGGACCAGAACAGGGACAACTTTTTTTTTGTTAAAGGACTATAAAGGTAGAAGTTTTTTTTAGCTTAATGCATTCTCTGAATTATGTGTCCAGCTCCCCCTTCCCCATAAATACTTACCAGAGTCTGATATAGATCCAGCGATGTGCCCAAGATCAGCAGGGTCTCTCCGCTCTCTCTTCTCTTTGGACATAGAGGCAGCAGCAACAGGAGCCTGGCTTCTACTGCTATTAATCACAGCCTGTGAGGAATGAGCCAGGGGTGGGCCTTCTATGGGCACGCACAGCATGACTTGGGATCAAGCTAGGCCTGGACTGGGACAAAAATTTTGCCCTGGACTTCATCCGGACCGGCCCACTTTGACAGGTGACAGGTCTTTCCCATGCCAGCCGGACAAACCCGCGCCCCCCCGGCCGGCCAACCCCGATGGCCACCCAAGCACCCCCCTTCACTATTCTTTAGCCATTCTACGTTATTTCTCTTACAGGCAGTACCAGTGGGGAAGCTAAACATTATTTCACCCGGGGCAAAGAATCAGTTCGCCCCCCCAATGAGACAAGATTAGGCAGGAAAGTGAGAAACTCCCAGGCCATAGCTGTTGAGTCAGATGTCTGTCCCCTTCCCCGTGACCCTTCTGGTCCCCCCATGCTTCTCTGTTCCACACCCTGCTCCTCTGGTCCTCCGCCTGCTCCTCTGGTCCCCCCATGCTCCTCTGATCCTCCCCCATGCTCCTTTGTCCCCTCTGCTCCTCCCCCTGCTTTTCTTGTCCCCCATGCTCCTCTGGTCCCCCCATGCGTTCCTCTCCTGCTCCTCTATTCCCCCCATGCTCATCTGGCTCCCCTAATGCTCCTCTGTACCCTTGTGCTTCTCTGGTCCCCACCTGTGCTCCTCTGGTACCCCCCTGCTCCTCTGGCACCCCCTGCTCCTCTGGTCCCCCACATGCTTCTCTGTTCCCCTACATGCTTCTGCGTTCCTCTCCTGCTCCTCTGTTTCCCCCATACTCATCTGGTCCCCCCTTATCCTCTGTACGCTTGGAAAAATTTCCTTTGCAAAGTGCAACTTTCCTTGCAAAATTAACAGCCTAGTTGCCTTTAGTAAATTAGAGGAATTACTTGGTAATCTGCAGGAGATATCAACAGAGATCAGGTGAGTATAAGCTGAAACTGCTTTTTCTAGGCTACACTGGAGGCTGCATTATTTCTGTTTTGTCCAAGCTGGGCTTAGGCTTTAAAGTGGTCATATATAGGTTTACGTATACCAACAAATTTGAATATTTTAGAAGGAATCTTTTGATAAGCTTGACCTACCCTGCAGTTGCCTATGTCTAGACAGCCGAAATCAGACATAGAACGGATAGCCTGAGATATTTCAGATATAAGATATAATATAAAGATATAATGAGATAATAGATATAATGAGATATAAGGTCTCTCAGTGTATTGGCAATGTATACTGTATGTCAATTATAATGCTCTATTATGCCAACAAAAAGCCACCTAATGCTCAGTTCACGTTAGTACATTCTGGTGCCTTGGCTGCTTCAAGTTTTAGAGAACCCCCCCAGATGTTATCCACGATGAAGAGGTGCGCAATCAATTTCTACAAGACCCCCAAAAAACCCTATGTATAGGGCCCCCACGTGCCTAATTTAGCTATTACCAGCCCCAAACAATGCATAGTGGCAAGAGAGAGAGGCATGCCTAGGCTAAGACACATTTTCCCTTTCAGGATATTGGTGTATTCATAGGATTGGATGGGCTATAAAAAAAAAATTTTTATGCATTCCATGTATTTATTTATGGGACTCTGAACTATTACACAGGGTCTTGGTGAGTCTTCTTGATGATTTGTTTCTCACATACTTTTTTGGGGAATTATGATAATTTTTTTGCAACAGGGCCCATTCCTGCAAACATGTCTGTGACTGCCTGGGTGGCTGAAAATGAGTACCTTTTTATCCGGAAATTATCACTCTCTGGAAGCTGGTGTATTTAGTGGAATTTATTTGATTTTGTTAAATCCCCCGGTTGCCATAGGGAGAAACTTCCTTTACCGCACATTGAGCTGGCTTGGTAAGATAGATTTCTAGTAATAGGTGTATGTGCCTAAGCCTGGAGAGCTTAGTGATTACAGCTATCCTGTGGAGTCAGAATATAATTAACTACATTTAGTATTTTTCTCCTCAGCAAAGCCACCTAACTGCCTGAAATTGGATTAAAATGCCGTTCCTTCGTCTGAGTCCATATAGGATGTCAACATTCAGTTACTTTGCTAAGAAAAATTTAAAAAATTAGGCAATTATTTGTCTAAATAATTATTTATTATTTTGTAACAAGTTGTGTAATTGGTGAAATGATTAGACAACTTTCTGCTTACACGTGGAATCTCTTTGCCATGAAAATTGTCTTGACAGTATGACCGGTCACTGAAGAGTCATGGGGGAACATTATTCTGTGGTAAGGTATAACATCTATCAGGACAAGACATGACTGATTCTTGGGTTCTGATAGTGACTTTAATCTTTCTCTGGGACTGGACAATTGCTGTAACTGTATTGCCTGTATAAAGAAGAAAACCACTAGATCTTTTTTTTTTTGTGTCCCTGCTAAGTAAATAGTAATACTCATCCTCTATATCAGGGGTGCCCAACCTTTTGAAGAGCGAGGGCCACTTAAGCGACTTGGTAACCAGTCGTGGGCCACAATGAGTGGAGCGGGTGGATGCCATGTCCGTGTCTACTCTGCACTTGGAGAACGGACACGGACGTAGCCCACGATACTTTTTAGTGGATCGTTTTGGAGGTAGAACACAAGTCGGTTTATGTCTGCCACTACTTAGAGGTGAATGGAGGGTCCAATTGGTTGGACAGTTGGACCGTGTGACAGGGGTCCAAGGCTGCTTTCACACTAATGCTCTGCGGTTTACCCGCACCACATGTGCAACGCAGTGTACCTTTGGCTTTCCTGCAGTTTGCAATAGACAATAGAATAGATTATATTCTGCAGGTTAGGTGCACTTTCAGAAAGCTCAAAAAACGGTAATAATAGAAGTCTATGGCTCAGTGCAGGTAACCCGCAGGTAAACTGCTCTGCACCTGCGTATCAGTTTAAAGACAGCCCAGTAACCACTGAAGAAAAAATATGCCCATATATACACTGTGATTTTAGTAATAAACTGACCTTTAATAACAGTATTCTTTCTATACAATCCCAGAGCAGGAGGTCGCGGGCCACATCAGAGGGCTCCACGGGCCACAATTGGCCCCCGGGCCACTGGTTGGGCACCCCTGCTCTATATGGATGATGTAAATCTGAGGCCTACTCTTAAGGCCCGTACACCCGCTTTGATTTTCGGACATGAATTGTGTGACAACACAAATCTTACCATTAGTACGGTGTTTTCGACAGCCAATTTCACTTTTTCGTCCGACAAATTTGCTTTTAGTTAAAGGACTTAAAGTGACTATTCAACACATTACGTCACTTCTGACGTATTTTGTCGAAAATTCTCGCATTGTTAAACCTTGTACATACGCTTTGATTTTCAGGCGACAGAACGTCTGATTTTTGTGGCATGCTAGTCTCATGTCGAAAGTGAAGAGGTTACTAACAATATGAGAATTTTTCTTTGACAGAATACATCAGAAGTGACGTAACGTGTTGAATAGTTTTGTATGTATTCTTTTGTTTCTGAGCATGCATAGCCTTGCTCTTATGATTTTTTTTGTAAATAAACCATACTAATGAAACAAAAATCAGATGTTGAGTTCACATCTGACAAAAATGTTATAGTCTGCACATCCAGCTTTTGTCTGACGAAAAAAGTGAAATTTGCTTGTCGAAAGCACCATACTAACGGTAAGATTTGTCGTTGTCACAAAATTGACGTCCAAAAATCAAAGCGTGTGTACGGGCCTTAAGTAACCTCTTCACTTTCGACATCAGACTAGCATGCCACAAAAATCAGATGTTCTGTTGTACGAAAATCAAAGCGTGTGTACGAGGCTTTACATTTGAGGGATTAAGTCTCAAGTTAGGGAAAAAGTCTCAAGTGAGGGATTTCTATCTCTTCAGCTTCTTCCTCTCCATCCTAAGTTCTGGGGTGGGAAGTTGTTCCAATTTGATGCCCCACCGCTTGACTTCTGGCAGCAGGGCATTCTTAAGGCTTTTGAATGCAAATGCTTGGGGAAGTCTCTCTCTGAAGTTGATTCAACTCGACAGCCCCAGCTTGGGGATGGTAACCTTGCCCATCCTGGACATCTCTGAGGTGGTGTTTGGATTCTCAGAGGGGCATCTCCACCTTGCCCCACAGAGGTGTTTTTCTGTTTGTGCTTTAATGCAGATAACTCTGTCAAGAGCTGAGCAATCCACATTAAACCTTCCACTCAACTGTCTGGTTGCATGTGGATCACTGATTTCCAACCTATGACAGCCACATGTGCTTCCAAGCCTGTGCATTTCTGTTCCTGAAGGAGGTGCAGGATTTACCTTCTTGCATTCTCCTCTAGGGCATTAGGCCCCTTTCACACCGGGGCGTTTTTCATGCGGTGCAGCGCTAAAAAATAGCGCCTGTTCACCGCATGAAAAAATCCGGCCCCTTTAACTCCAGTGTGAAAGCCGGCGGGCTTTCACACTGGAGCGGTGCGCTAGCAGGATGACAAAAAAAGTCCTGCTAGCAGCATCTTTGGAGCGGGATAGGAGCGGTGTGTTCACCGCTCCTATACCGCTCCTTCCCATTGATTACAATGGGAGACCGCGGTAAAACCGCGGCAATACCGCGGTTACCGCGGCAATACCGCGGCTACGGCGGCGCTCTGCGGGGGGTGTTTAACCCTTTTTCGGCCGCTCGCGGGGGGTAAAACCGCACCGCGAGCTGCCGAAAACCGCGGTGAAAACGACGGTAAAGCAGCGCTAAATATAGCGCTGCTTTACCGTCACCGCGGCTCACCGCCCCAGTGTGAAAGGGGCCTTAATGGCCAGTTCTGCCTGCTGTGTGAACAGGATTCCATATGGTTGAAACAGGCTCCACAATTTCTTGACCCAGTCACCCAGGTCCTGAGCTGGTCCTGTGTACTTCCCACCAGGAATAAGGGGGTCATTACTGCAGGGGTGGTAGGTTGCCTTCTTCTTTCTGGATTATTACTGCTGCATGCTGCTGTCATGCCATTACCGTCAGCTGAATGATTGGACAGAGAGTAACTGAAACTTGAAGATTATTAAACAAGTGCAAAATTAGAAGCAATAATGCAAAACAGGTTGCATGCACTCCAGAATAATACAAAACGGGGTATGAAGGTTACACAAACATGGACTCTTCACAGCAATGTCTCTGTGGTTCAGTTAGGGTAACGTTGCTGCAAAGCCCCGTTTCTGTAAGACTCTGTAGCAACAGAAAGTCTAGCTGAGAATTACTAGGAATGAGCCAAACAAAGCTGGGTCAAGTTTGAGGCAGTTATGTTCAACATGAGTAAAGTTCAAGTGCCGATTAACCCTATTAAAGGTCAATGAGAGCCTGTAGGCAGGTGCATGCTTTCTTTCCACCTGTAGATGGCACTGTGCCATTGTTACTAGAGAGAGGAGTCTTATAAGGGAATTGTCCCTATATGGACTCTTTCAATGTCTAAGGCTGGGTTTGCACTATTGCAGATTGGATGCAGCTTTCCTTGCATCCAATTCGCATAGCAGGAGATTGTGACTGGCTCTCTATGGAGCCGTTTCCCACATCTCCACAGCGGCTCCGGTGCAAGTTGTACAGAAGCCCTGTGCGTCTTTTGGTCCGTTTCAGGTCCAAATTCAGCCCAAAATTCGGACTGAGATCGGACCTGCTGTGCGCTGCTGGGTTCTCTATTGTGAACCCAGCCTCAGAGAAGACAGCTGTCTGACTGGAAGTTGAAATCTCTCGATTTTGACCATCTTGACAAGGGAACTTATATATAGGATCTCTCACATCATTCAGATGCACATGCAGTGATTGGTAGGTCAGGGATAGGTACCTGCTGATTAGGCAAAGAGAATAAAGCAGGGAAAGATTTCTGAAAATTAGGACCAGAACAGGGAAAACTTTTTTTTTGTTAAAGGACTTAAAGTGATTGTAAAGGTAGAAGTTGAGTGGAAGCTGCAGGAGCTGCAATGGCTGACTTACCAATAGTTCCATACTATTGCGCAACTCCTGGCCGGCCAGAGCTAGGACATGGAAGGTAACGTGAAAAGGACACAGAACTGGGACAGGAACATGAATTGCGAGAGAAACTTGAGAAGACTGAGAACCTGCGACCGGAAAGTAACTGCGTGAAAGAACGTGACTGGACAAGAACATGAGTAGCGCGATCAGACTAAGACGTGAGTAGCACACGGACCGAGGCTGCACGAAAACGCAACCTGCATAAGAAACGCCGGTCGCACGAGAACGTAAACCGATGAACAACGAGAGAAACCTGGGAAATGAGAGAAACATGAAACGTGAGTTGGCATAGAAACAAACAGTTGCATGAGAAACGTAAGTTGCATGAGAAACGTAAGTTGCATGAGAAACGTAAGTTTGTACGAAATATGTGAGCAGTGCAAGAAAACAGATGAGGAGACTTGCCACTGAACAAGCCAATTAAAAACGATCATCTCAATCTGTTTTACCCATAGACGTGATGGGAAACCCGCAGTGGAAGAACATAGACAACCCAGCTGTAAAAATTACCAGAGAACACAACAATACCCCTGGTACCTAACAAGTGTAAGGATGTGGGTGCAGAAATGACAAGACCAATCAGCGCCGGAATGTGAACCTAATGACCACCCCCCCTACCGTATGCAGTAAGCGAGCCCGAGCAACCTGCCGCGCTAAGACAGGCAATTAAAAACGAACACTCAGGGCTAAGGTACCCACAGAACGTGGTGGGTAGTAGTAAAGGTGTAATGGTGAACGTGCATGTATGACGTATGGACTACAGGCGAGAAGATTGTGGGACGACAATCAATTAAAAACGAAAACCTCAGCCCGTATGGATCTGTAGACGTGACAGATCCTGGATGTAAGCACTAGCTAACGGAAATGCCGCAAACGAAAGGCAATGACATGAAAAGGCATATGACATGCACGAGAACACAACATGAGACACGCAAGAAACCAAGAGAACCGTAAGAAACGTAAGAAACGTAAGAAAACACGAGAAACGTAAAACATGAGAAACGTAAGAAACTACGAGAAACTTAAGAAAACATGGAAACATGCGAAACGTAACAACCATGGAAACAAGAGAAATGTAAGAAAACCTGGGAAAACATGAGAAACGCAAGAAACATGAAACGTCGGAAACATGAGAACCGTAACTATGCCTGAGAACCGTGAAATTGCATGAGAACCAGAAATTGCATGAGAACCAGAAATTGCATGAGAACCCCCAGCATGTGACCGAGTTCAGCTCAAACACCCAAAGTTTGACATGACCCCACATCTGCGATCTGTCCCCGACAAGATGCATCCCTCATGATAGGTCTACTTCAGCTCTCCCCATGGTCTAGCACCCAGTAATTCAAATGAGAAACGTAAAATCGCATGAGAACCTAAATGACCCAAAACTTACCTGAGAAATGTAAATCGCAGGAGAAACGTAAATCGCAAGAACATAGGTGCATGACCAACTTACCTGAGAAACGTAAAAAAAACGCATGAGAAACGTAAAACCGCATGAGAAATGTAAAATCGCATGAGAAACATAAATGACCCAAAGCTTACTTGAGAAATGTAAAATCGCATGAGAACGTAAAATCGCATGAGAAACGTAAATGACCCAAAGCTTACCTGAGAAATGTTAAATCGCATGAGAAACGTGAAAAGGCATGAGAAACGTAAAATCGCATGAGAACCAAAAATGACCCAAAACTTACCTGAGAAATGTAAATCGCAAGAGAACGTAAATCGCAAGGACCCAAGCGCATGACCAAATTTGCACGGGAAACACAACAACACATGGATCGCATGAAAAACATAAAATTGCATGAGAAACGTAACACGCCTGAGAAACGTAAATGCCCAAACTTACCTGAGAAATGAACTACAACTCTGCAGCCCCCTAAGAACCCCCCCAAACTGAGATGACAGGCGACATGTGGTGACAGGGCAGGAGAAGCGGGTGCCCAGACCTGTGACCGGGGAGGAGCTGGCGGGCGACTGAGTCCACCCCCTGCACGCAACACCGGGAGGGGCAGACGGTTGGCCCCCCCTGGAGACCAACTGTATGGCTAGAGGAGTCATCGGGTGGCCGAATCCCCCCTCCCCCCAGCAGAAATGCAGGCGGCCCCCTCGAAGAACAGAAGACCTGTCAGGCTGACTCACCCCCCCCCCCATCTCCCAGGGGAACACCGGCGCGGGAGGGAGAGGCGGCTCCCAAGTGGAGACAGCTGGCGGCCATGCTCCCCCTCCTCCCGGAACCCAGGGAGAAGCGTCTCCCATGTGGAGATAGAGGAGCCGCTAGGCGGCCATGAACCCCCCCCCCCCGGAACCCAGGGAGAAGCGGGCGGGAGAAGCATCTCCCACGTAGAGACAGCGGAGCTGTCAGGCGGCCAAGCTCCCCCAACCCCCCCTCTCCCCGGAACCCAGGGAGAAAAGGGCGGGAGGAGGAAGCGTCTCCCACGTGGAGACAGCGGAGCTGACAGGCGGCCATGCTCCTCCCCCGCCCCCGAACCCAGGAGAAGCGGGCGGGAGGGAGAAGCGTTTCCTCCGCAAATACGGCGGCGGTAGAGTAAAGGGGACAGAGGGGCCGACAGGCAGCCACAACCCCCCCTCTCCCTCGGCAGAACACTAGGAGACCTCGTGTAGCCCAAGCTGTTTCAGGCGGCCGCAACCCCCCCCCCTCCTCCGGCGGGTCCCAGGGAGAAGAGGGCGGGCAGGAGAAGCGGCTCAGTCACCGGGAGAAGCGGGCGGCGGGAGAAGCGGGCGGCCTCGTGGAGAAATGCTGCCATAAGCCGGGAAAGCGAAGCCGCCGAGCGTCCTCCTCGCATGATCCGAGACCCGGAAGTGACGTCAGCGTCGCCCCGCAAATGACGCCGACACGAGAGCCTCCGACCATGAGGGGAGGAGGCGAAGGAGGGCAGGCTTTATGCAGCCTGACTCCTCCTACAAACCTGCGGTCAGCCTTTCTCTTTAAATTATCCAGCAGTCAAAAGACATAAAGGTGCGATGACAACAGTCATACGAAGTGTTATACAAATGCCACATACTGATAGATACAAAGCTGGACAAGCATGTATACAGAAAATTACACGACCATAGAGTAGTATTAAAAAATGAAATTACCAATCAGAATTGTCATTTGCAATCATATATCATAGGGATAGCTTATGTACCTATGCCGCTCAATCGATCAACATGGCTACTGTCAGTCACCAAAGCTGTACAAATGTGTAAGTGTATTTTGCTTTTTACTTTATTTTGGGTGTTGGGTAGGTATAAGAGGAATGAATAGGCGAGCAAGGAGAAGTAGATAACGAGGAAAAACTAAGTATGAATTGAGATCGAGAATCCAGATTTGAACCATTACTGGGCAGGCTGAATGTACCAAGTTGATCAATTGTTGATCAATGGTTGCAGGAAGGAAATTTGCATCCTGTGTGGCCTGCCTAAATGAGGTGAGAGGAGAAAGGAAAAAAAAAAAGGGGGGGGGGGGTTCGCTGGAGAGAGGGAGGGGGTGGAGTAAGAGAGTATATTATTTCCAATCTTTTCAACTACTGACAAAAGCCAAATTAAAGGAGAAGTACAGCTACAGCTTGTTTGGCTGTACTTCTGTGGATCACAGGAGTGCAGTTCATTTTGCACTACTGTGACCCCGTTTTCAGCAGAGAGCGGGCTTCCAGACTCCCCTGAAGGTGGAACACGAGGAGTCAGGTCCAAAATAGCAGGGGTTGCCTGCTGTAATGCTTGCAGAGATGTTCTGACTAGGATTCTTGTCAGAGGAACACCCGGGAGTACAGCTGATGCACTGTAGTGGTGTCTATAGACAGGTGGCGTTTGTGAGAAGCAACAAGTCTTCAATAGCATGGAGACAGGAGAGAAGTCAGTTCAAGCCAAGGTCAGGTGCCAGGTAGGGATTAGAACAAGCAAAGTCTGGTGGATAGCCAGGGACATACACAGGAGTGCAGAGAGAGAAGATCTGTTAAATAACCCGGGGTCAGGTCAGGAGGCAGGCAGAAGAAGGTCCAGGGCAAGCCAAGTCGATAACAGGAATTCACAGAAGCAAGGGGATGACAGGAACAAACACATTGGAGGAGCTGAAGGTCAACAACCAGCAATTGCAGAGAGTGACTGGCTTCCGTATAAAGGCCGTTTTGTGCCAAACTGTGCTGAGAACATGCGTAACTATGTGCCAGTACGCATGCATGTTCTGGGGCGTATCTTTGCGCGCAACTGTGCACCCGTTGTACGCCAGTATGCATTTCTTGAGCCATGCAAGGTACTGGCAGGAATGCAAGGTCTTCGGACACCTCTGACATGGACAGTACCCTGAGACCTCGATAAATGAGAACCTTCACAGACCTAGCATCAGATTGGTTGATAGGGCCATCATTTTCTGTGCCTTCAATTTTTAAAAATAATCAAGTTCTATTTAAAAGCCTACAACCCAAGAACACAGTTTGAAGTTCTTGGCTTTCCTATGGCTATACTAGTTCATATAATTCTTTGTAATACAATCTGACCAAACATATTCCACCACCACATATAAATTAAAGCCTCCCAGTAGGGTTACTTGTTGGCTGTTTCACTTTTTACCAATGGAGCTGCTCATATGACACATTTACAGGGGCTGCGAAGAAAAGGATCCATGGCGCAAACATGTTGTATATGCTGCAGACAGGGTGCAACAAAAGAAGAATCTGGGATTGGCAAGAGAATGACATCAAAGAATTCCATATAGCTGATTGGCTACCGTATGAAACATCTTTTTTCACTATGTGTTTAGTACATTTTAGCAAATGTGATATTTAAATTGCATCTATAGTCAAGGACACAGTAGATGAAATTTAATATGAAAAATACTTTCACAGTTACAGCAACAGGGTAACCGACAAAGCCTAATTTCAATAGAATATGCTGTTTGAAATGACGGAGATAAAAAAACTATTAAATAAAAAAAATAGAACAGACGGCAGTTCGAGTTTATTATGCAGTGTTACAATAACATTTTTAAATTTACGTTGATTAATTAAGAAAGTTTCTGCAAGAAAATGCATTAAAAGATTTGTTTCTTAAAAAGACTCTAACAAAAAAAAAATAAAAAAAAACTTTCCACTATAAAAAAACATAAAATATAGACAAAACCAAAACTCATCAAAGGCACATAATAAAAATATTAATACACAGTAGAAGGTACAAAGAAAGTTTTCCATTAATGTTCTAGATGCAAATCGAGCGACAATATAAATTATTTATAGGCATATAAACTTTACTCCTTTCATTTCCTCAATAAGAATAGAATGATTTTTTTTTCTATTTAAAGCTTTATTAAGGTCTCTTTGAAATATGCAGCCTGTAAATTAGCTTGAAAGCGCCATTGGGATTGGAAAAGTAAGAATTCTTGAGCGCTGTATTGGGATATACGTCAGTGATGCAATGCTGTTCTGTTTTTCTTTACACCGCAGTAACTCTGTTTTACAATAGAGATAATTTTATGCTTACTGCCATAAACTGAGTTTCTGCAGAGGGAATAGAGGAAGATAAGGCTAAACTGTTATCTTAAAAGAAGACTTGTTGTATGTCTTTGTTCCTATCTTGGAAATATTGACAGTATAAAGATATATTCTCTGCATTGTAATAGAGCTAAAAAACTGTTTACACAATTTTTTTTCTCACTTAAAGGGAATGTTTTGGCAAAGTAAAGTCTTTTTGTATATATTGTGTGTGTGTGTGTGTGTGTGTGTGTGTGTGTGTATATATATATATATATATATATATATGTGTAGCGGGGTCGTACCCCTTTTACTGGGAAAGACTACATCCCCCATAATCCCCCAGGCTCCCGGGCTGCTTGTTTCCGCCCGAGAGGCTGCTGGGGGAGGTTATAAAAAGGAAGAGCGGAGACCGCCTCTTCCTCTTGGGACACTTCCTCTTCTGAGGCCTGACAGGACTGGCCTGCCTCTGCTGACGGAGCTTGTGACGCGGAGACTACAGCCAGCGGAGACACCTGTGCGGACCGGAGCTGAAGGCCTGAAGCCTGGGCCTTGCAGCAGATGGAGTGAGACTCTCATACCTCAGAGTCAGCAGCAGCGGAGCGGAGACTCTTCCCTACAGACGGTCGGTCGGAGCTGAGGACCGGAGCGCAGGGGCTGTGACTGAGGAGACCAGAGCCGCCATTAGAGGGACCGGAGTGGAGGACGGTACCCCAGGATTGGTGAGAGAGCCGGAAGGCTCATCCTGCATTGATACACACGTTTTATGCCTATTGAACTGCCTAGGCGCAATTTACTTCAGAGCAGCAAATGTTACTTTCTGTGGATTACAAAGACACCATTTAAAGCTACATGTGCACCACCTCTACAGATTCATTGCCGGTGAAGAACACTGTACTAGTACAAGGACTGAGCTCTATTACTAGGGATCAGGCCTGGTCCGTTGGGTAGGCGCAGATAGATTTATTGCACCTCAGGGGTGCATAGCATGCGGTCGCCACACTTGGCGCTCCGTTTCCCCATTGCTAGTTGATACAGATATGTGTACATGTTTAAGTGCATATTGCAGGGACCTGCTAAAGTATTGTAAGTCATATGTTTAAATGCATGTTGCTATTCCTTTTCCTTACTGACAAAGTAAAGCCAGTTATTCTTATTTCAGCAGTCTGCTTGTGAGTTCATACCCATTACACTTAGAGTATAAGTGATGTTTATATGTGCATAGATACATACCCTTGACTAACTGTGCCAGAGCGGGTAGAGCCAAATTGCCGGGGGTTGGTGGAGCTGTACTCAGGGACCCAAAACAAACCAGCGGCTCTCTTAACTGGGGGTAGCGCTACACGTGGGGGCTCGTAATCCGGGATCCTGAGTCAGCGGGAAAAGCCGCCAGAAGGTACCGGCATGGACCCAATAGAAGTGGGACGGTGGTCCGCAACATGGGCCGCTGACCCAGCCGCAGCAGCAGTCATTGAACTGCCAGGGATGTGGCAGAGAGAGGCAGTCAAGCAGCTCATAATGTCATTATCCCCATGCCAGAAGTCATGAATAATGGACATGAGAAATGATGCTGGGTACACATACGCCTTAATAGAATGGAAGGAAGAGACTCCAGAGCAGTTCAGGAGCCAAAGCATACAGGCACCGAATGGTCAGGCCTACCAATTGCTGCATGCGCTGCCGCGCAAGGGAGAAGGTTCTCCTATGAAAGCCATTCTATCCCCAAAGAAGGAAGAGCAGAAGGGCGCGGAAAGTCCCGCACAGACTACTCTTAGTGCAGAACTGTGTGCTGTCCTAGGGGAAATTGTGACTCAGTGCAGAAGAGACCCCGGGGACTACCCAATGTCGGGATACAGGAAACTCCGGATGTTTTCAGGGAGGACACCTGTACCCTCGGGAGAAGAGGGATTTGAAGAGTGGTTAGATGGTGCCACGCAGGCCCTAGAAGAATGGGAGGTCTCAGAAGGCAGAAAGAAGCAAAGGATTGTTGAGAGCCTAAAAGGACCTGCCCTAGAGGCCATACGCAATCTGAAGACGAGTAAGAAGGATTGCACTGCCCAGGACTACATAGACATCCTGGAAGGTGTGTTTGGTGGGACAGAAAAAGTCACAGAACTTACCTATCAACTGGAACACTGTTACCAGAAGACAGGGGAGAAGCTGTCAGAGTACATGGGACGCATAGACAAGATCCTGCATAGGATTATCCTGAAGAAGGGGATAGATCCAGGGAAGGTAGATGAAGCCCGTGCCCAGCAGGTGATGAGGGGAGCCCAACCCCTGGACCCTGTCGCACTAGTACTACGTACCCGGCAGGATGGGAAGAGCCTGGACTACCCTGACCTCATCCGAATGGTCAGAGAAGAAGAGGCCATGTTGGAAGAGAAAAGGGAGAAGCAAGTGATGGGGTCTACAAAACCTCCAGTGGCCACGGTCAGGTCGGCCTTAACCCCTGAAAGAGACACAGAGGTAGATGCCCTGAAGTTGCAGATGTCCCAGATGATGGAGATACTGACATCTCTAGTGGCGAAAGAGACGCCCAGTCCCAAGAAAGAAACAAGCAGGAGGGAATTGTTTCCAGCTGTTCCAGCACCAGCATCCCCACCTGACTACGGTGAGATGATCTGCTTTAATTGTGGAGGAATTGGTCATATTGCAGCTGTATGTTCCAGTCCCAAGAAGAAGAAGGCAGAAAGCCGCCAGCCGGCGGGAAACGCCAAAGGGCCCCGGTGAAGGAGTCAACCGGGTGCCCATCACCTTCAGTGAGCTCCAAGAAGCACAACAGGAAGAGAAAGCGAGGAGACCAAACCCCTAAAAAGGGGCCCAGGGATCCTCAACCAAGGTGCACCCCAGAGAAAGGGGGCAAGACCCCTCCGAAGAGACACAGCACTCCTAAACGTGAACTCTTCAAAGTGAGAGATAACAATGTCCCTCAACGGGTTCACACTCCCAGTAAGAGGGAGAAAATTAATGCATACCAGGCTCAAGAAAGGATCGAGCGCAAATCCAGTGCTGGTAAAGCAAAGAGTCCAAAGAAGAGGACAGCATCAACTCAGCCTTACCCAGAAAAGCTAGTTGGTCCATCCCCTACTGTACCCATCCAAGTGGAAGGAGTGTACACAAAGGCCCTCCTAGACACTGGAGCACAAGTGACCCTATTGTACAGGGACTTCTATGACAGATACCTGAGTCATCTGCCAATACAGAAGATAGAAGAGTTGGAGATAAGGGGATTGGGAACTCAGAGTTTCCCCTATGATGGCTACCTGTCCATACGGCTGACGTTTGACCCATCCGTAGCTGGGAAGTCTGAAGTGTTCGACACCTTAGCAGTGGTGTGTCCCCGCCCACCAGGAACCAGCAAGACGTCCCTGATCATAGGGACGAACACGGACCTAGTCAGAAGGCTTCTGACCCCCCTGGTGAAGAAAGAGAATCTTTCAACTCCCAAGATCCATCCCATGCTGAAGGCAGCCTATCAGCGGTTGGTCCTAGAGCAGAAGACCCCAAGTGAGGGGATAGGAAGGGTATGGAGGCTTGGAAAAGAAGGAGCAGTGTTACAGCCTGGAGAGGTGACCTGCATGAGAGCCACGGTGAAACTTACTTGGGAGCAGCCTGGCCCCTTTGTAATGTTGGAGCCCGACCCAATGGAGGGTCACTCAGGTCTGGAAGTGATACCAGAAGTAATTTCATTGAAGGACCTGAAGAAGGCAAGAGGAAGAGTCCCTGTCAGTGTGAGGAACCCCACGGAGAGGCCCGTGGAGATCCCTGCCAGGATGCTTCTGGACAGGTGAGTCCTGCTGTCCCAGTTGGCTGGTCAGAAGTGAAGGGGACGGGTGAAGGAGAAGATGTCTGGAAGAAACTCTCCATGGAAAACCCAAACCTACCTGGAGCTTGGAAAGAGAGAGCCAAGGCCCAGCTGACCAGATGGGAGAAGATTTTCTCTAAAGATGAGTTTGATGTGGGGTGTGCGAGGAGTGCCACCCATCGAATCCGCATGCAAGAGGACAAGCCATTCAGAGAGAGAGTGAGGCGAGTCCCGCTAGCAGATCTGGAGGATCTGAGGGAGCAGCTTGCGGAATTGAAGAAGACGGGAGTGATTAGGGAGTCCAGAAGCCCCTATGCCTCCCCAATTGTGGTAGTCAGGAAGAAGAATGGGTCATTGAGGCTCTGCATTGACTACAGAACCCTCAACAGGAGGACCATTCCTGACCAGTACACCACGCCAAGGATAGAGGATGCCTTACAGAGTTTATCTGGAGCTAAGTGGTTCAGTGTGATGGACCTCAAGAGTGGGTATTACCAAATCCCCATGCATCCAGAAGACAGAGAAAAGACTGCCTTCATAACCCCAGTAGGATTCTTTGAGTTCAACAGGATGCCCCAGGGCCTATCTGGAGCTCCTGCTACGTTTCAACGCCTAATGGAAAGGACTGTTGGAGACATGAACCTCATAGAAGTCCTTGTGTATCTGGACGATGTCATTGTCTTTGGAAAGACTTTGGAAGAACATGAAGCCAGATTGGAGAAAGTACTGAAGAGGCTCAGTGAAGAGGGACTTAAACTTTCTCCAGAGAAGTGTCGGTTCTATCAGTCTTCTGTGAACTATCTGGGACACATAGTGTCTGAAAAAGGAGTGGCTACAGACCCTGAGAAGTTGGAGGCAGTTACTTTGTGGCCAAGGCCCACAACAGTTACAGAACTTCGGTCTTTCTTGGGGTTCTGCTCCTACTACCGCAGGTTTGTGGATGGGTTTGCCCGCATTGCCAAACCCCTCAGCGAGCTGCTCAAGACAGAAGGAGAGGAAGATGGATTGGGGCCTAGGAGGCCCGGTGAGTCGGTCAAAAGACCAGTGGAATTCAAGGTGTGAAGAGGCTTTCAGAACCTTGAAGAGAAGTCTCACCACAGCCCCAGTTTTGGCCTACGCTGATCCCACTAGACCATATGAGCTACATGTTGATGCCAGCCATGAGGGCCTAGGTGGAGTACTCTACCAGGAGTATGAAGACCAGCTACGACCAGTGGCTTATGTGAGCCGGAGCCTGACCCCCTCCGAGAAGAACTATCCCACCCACAAGTTGGAGTTCTTAGCCCTCAAATGGGCAGTTGTTGACAAACTGAGAGACTATCTTTATGGGCCGAGTTTACTGTAAAGACAGATAACAACCCCTTGACCTATCTATTCACCACGCCAAGCTGGATGCAACTGGACACAGATGGTTGGCGGCGTTGTCTGGATTCAATTTCAACCTCAAGTACAGACCAGGGGCTGGAAATAGGGATGCAGATGCCCTGTCCCGAAGATCCCATGTCATGGTCGATGACTGGGAAGACTGGACTCAAGTGGCACCAGATGGAGTGCGAGCCCTTTGTCAAGGGGCTGAACTCCAAGCCAGAGGAGGATCCAGAGCTGAAGAGGTAGGAGTTACCACAGTGGGAGTCCCGAAGTGTTACTGTGGGGTAACTCAACTAGCAGAAGAGTGTCTGCCGAAGCTGTCCAAGAAGGAGCTAAGGTGTGACCAATTGGAAGACCCCATGGGGAGATTGGTCCTGGAAGCCCTGGAAGACAGGAGTCCAGAGGGACTTCGCCTTCACCCTTCCCAAGAAGCTCGCCTACTGAGGAGAGAGTTGGACAAGTTACAGGTGCATCAGGGGGTAGTCTACCGAAGGGGCCCCTCTGATGGCCCAGAAGACAAGTGGCAGTTGTTTCTCCCAGAGAAGCATCGAGAGACTGTGCTGATTGCCTTACATGACCAGCATGGTCACTTGGGAGCAGAGAGAACCTTCCAACTTATCAGAGACCGGTTTTACTGGCCCTGCATGAGGGCCGAAGTGGAGGAGTATTGCCATTCCTGTGCAAGATGCATTCAGAGAAAGACTTTACCCCATCAAGCTGCCCCAATGGGCCACCTACAGAGTCAAGGCCCAATGGATCTGGTATGCATTGATTTTCTCTGCCTTGAACCCGATTTGAGTGGATTGGGAAATGTTCTGGTGGTAACCGACCATTTCACCCGTTATGCTCAGGCTTTCCCAACCAAGGACCAGAAGGCCTCTACAGTAGCCAAGGTACTTTTGGAGAAGTATTTTGTTCACTATGGACTACCACAGAGAATCCATTCAGACCAAGGAAGGGACTTTGAGAGTCGCCTGATCAGGAAGCTACTAGATTCTCTGGGAGTAGAGAAGACTAGAACCACACCATATCACCCTCAAGGTGATGCCCAGCCTGAAAGGTTCAACAGGACCCTATTGAACATGTTGGGAACTTTGGAAACAGAGAAGAAGCAACATTGGAGTCAACATATTTCAGCTCTAGTGCATGCTTACAACTGCACCACAAGTGATGTGACAGGTTTCTCCCCTTACCGACTTATGTTTGGGAGAGAAGCAAGATTGCCAGTGGATTTGGCCTTCGGCATATCCTTAGATCATGCCTCTGCTGCCTCCCACAAGGGATATGTGGACAGATTGAGGCGCAGCCTGAAGATAGCTTATGAGAAAGCTCAAGCGGCCTCCGACCAGAGGGGGGCCCGAAACAAGAGGAACTTTGATTTGAAAGTTAGAGTACAGGACCTACAGCCTGGGGACCGTGTACTGTTACGCAATCTAGGGATCCCTGGGAAACACAAGATTGCTGATAGATGGAGATCAGAGCCATATATCATTTGTAGAAAGCTACCAGGATTGCCTGTCTACAAGTTGAAGCCAGAAGGAAGAGTGGGGCCTTTGAAGACCTGGCATAGGAATCACTTGCTCCCACTCACTGAAGCAGTCAGAATGCCTCCAGTAAGAGATGTACCTGAATCTGTTTCCATTCTGGATACCCCCAGGCCTAACACTAGGTCCCAGACCTCCCAAGTTAGGGGTGGACAGGACCCCCAACCTGAGGAAGAAAGAGGAGAACTTGAATGGCTATGGCCTTCCTCAACTCCAGGAAATTCTGCCATAGATCTTCCACCTACTGAAGATGTGGAAGATAACACATTGAACCCAGAAGCCACAGAGTTTGTGCCATTCAGTGATGTGCCTGAGTGCTGGGAAGATATCCCTGGTCTCTACCCAGAACAAGAAGTAGATGTTCCAGAACCAGAGATGTTGCCAGAATGTGTTCCTGAAGAAGTCCCAAGAGAACAGAGAGCTCGCAGAGTTGTGAAGCCTCCCAAGAAGTTAACTTACCCCAAGATGGGAGAAAGTTCAGAGGACTCTGTTACTACAGCAAGGAGAAGTGCTGAAAGCCCTGACCCATCCACTGTTCATTTGGTGGAGGGCAACCCCAGCTCACTCTCTGGCACAGTTAAACAGGTCACCCACACTGAAGTGACTTGTAGACAGGACAGCTCCCATCTTATGCTAATTGGTGGGAAGCTCCTCTGTCCAAATTATGTGAAAATGTTGTTCCCGAAAAAGTTTGTAATTTGAACTCTGTCTTTGGGGACCAAAGATTCAAAGTGGGGGGAGTGTGTAGCGGGGTCGTACCCCTTTTACTGGGAAAGACTACATCCCCCATAATCCCCCAGGCTCCCGGGCTGCTTGTTTCCGCCCGAGAGGCTGCTGGGGGAGGTTATAAAAAGGAAGAGCGGAGACCGCCTCTTCCTCTTGGGACACTTCCTCTTCTGAGGCCTGACAGGACTGGCCTGCCTCTGCTGACGGAGCTTGTGACGCGGAGACTACAGCCAGCGGAGACACCTGTGCGGACCGGAGCTGAAGGCCTGAAGCCTGGGCCTTGCAGCAGATGGAGTGAGACTCTCATACCTCAGAGTCAGCAGCAGCGGAGCGGAGACTCTTCCCTACAGACGGTCGGTCGGAGCTGAGGACCGGAGCGCAGGGGCTGTGACTGAGGAGACCAGAGCCGCCATTAGAGGGACCGGAGTGGAGGACGGTACCCCAGGATTGGTGAGAGAGCCGGAAGGCTCATCCTGCATTGATACACACGTTTTATGCCTATTGAACTGCCTAGGCGCAATTTACTTCAGAGCAGCAAATGTTACTTTCTGTGGATTACAAAGACACCATTTAAAGCTACATGTGCACCACCTCTACAGATTCATTGCCGGTGAAGAACACTGTACTAGTACAAGGACTGAGCTCTATTACTAGGGATCAGGCCTGGTCCGTTGGGTAGGCGCAGATAGATTTATTGCACCTCAGGGGTGCATAGCATGCGGTCGCCACACTTGGCGCTCCGTTTCCCATTGCTAGTTGATACAGATATGTGTACATGTTTAAGTGCATATTGCAGGGACCTGCTAAAGTATTGTAAGTCATATGTTTAAATGCATGTTGCTATTCCTTTTCCTTACTGACAAAGTAAAGCCAGTTATTCTTATTTCAGCAGTCTGCTTGTGAGTTCATACCATTACACTTAGAGTATAAGTGATGTTTATATGTGCATAGATACATACCCCTTGACTAACTGTGCCAGAGCGGGTAGAGCCAAATTGCCGGGGGTTGGTGGAGCTGTACTCAGGGACCCAAAACAAACCAGCGGCTCTCTTAACTGGGGGTAGCGCTACATATATATATATATAAAACCAAAAGTATTGGGATGCCTACCTTAGCACGTAGGGTTCAATATTGAGTTGGCCCACCCTTTGCAGCTATAACAGCTTCAACTCTTCTGGGAAAGCTGTCCACAAGGTTTAGGAGTGTGTCTATGGGGATGTTTGACCATTCTTCCAAAGGCGCATTTGGAAGGTCAGGCACTGATGTTGGCTCACTGTCTCCGCTCCAATTCATCCCAAAGGTGTTCTATTGGGTTGAGGTCAGTCAAGTTCCTCCACCCCAAACTCGCTCATCCATGTCTTTATGGACCTTGCTTTGTGCACTGGTCCAAATGATTTGGTGGAGGGGGGATTATTATGTGGGGTTGTTTTTCACGGGTTGGGCTTGGCCCCTTGGTTCCAGTGAAGGGAACTCTTAAGGCATCAGCATACCAAGACATTTTGGACAATTTCATGCTCCCAACTTTGTTGAAACAGTTTGGGGATGGCGCCTTCCTGTTCCAACATGACTGCGCACCAGTGCACAAAGCAAGGTACACTCGTTCTGGTGATCTGGGGGTCCCCAAGAGACTCCCTTAATTTGTAGATATTCCCTCTCATTTCCTGTTTGGCTATGGGACAGGAAGTGAAGGGAAATCTCTCCAACGGGACAAAGATGGTAAACATAAACCTTACATGGATCCTAACCCTCCCTCTATCCAAAATGAAAAATAAATATTTGCCCTATAGTTCTACTATAAGCTTTGACAATAAAACCTGAAAGCTAATTGGTGTATATGCAGAACTGCACCAGATTTGCTCCAGCTTTAGAAAATCTCCTTCAGTGAGCATTCAAACCCCTGCACATGTGTGATCCACTATTTCCTCCATTGTAGCATCGCTGAGTTCAGAGTTACTGTGGCAGGGGACAAACAGTGCATGTGAGGAGGTTTAAATTGGCTTTAATAGAGTGTCTTAGCAAAGTCCTAGCAAGAAGGCAGGACAGGAGGCTACCATCTCTGCCAGTTTTTCAGTCAGGCTTCAAGAGGTATGTAAATGACCTACACCTATAGCAAATTCATTGTTCAATTCTGGTCAAAGCGGCGCAGTTTGTTTTTATCTACAGGTAACCCTGACCCGCATAGGCAGTTTTTGTTATTTTAGAAAAGGTGAACTAACCCTTTAAATGTTTATGTAAGAGTAACAACATAGATATAAAACACAGTCTATAATCTTGTAAACAGTGAAAAAATACAAGTAGATTTGACAAAAAACATTATCGTTTCACTTCAATAGCACCACAGCATGCAGCTACATAAAATAAAGTCATTAAAAGCTCAGAAAGACAGCGAGTCTTTATGTGAAAAAACGGTGCATTTATGTACACTTTTCCATTAAAACATTATTTTTCTTCTATGTGACTATTTTTTTCAAAATTGGGTACTTTGTGAGAGCAATGGTCTATAAAATAATTCTATGCTTTCTTTATTTCTTTCTCTTTTATTTCTCATTAAACAAACAACATGGCGTTTTTGCTTAAAGAATATTTAAATCAAAAAACATACATTTGAATATATTGCAGCTCAGTAGTACTTAGATGTGATGACTGTATTTGTTTTCATTTTTTGGGGCTTAGAACATTTTAGCAAGTGTAAGTCTGCTGCCCTCTATTGTTTGTATTTGTAAGTGGTTGTGCTGTTTAATGTCACAGAGTTGTTAGAAACCCCAAACAGAGGAAAAAATAGTGAGGTCTGAGACCACATATGCTACTAGGAAGAAGCTGCTACCAATCCTGGCCAGAAGCAGGAATTATTAGGCAAGTGTTTCTATATTTAATAGTTTACTGTTGTTGCCCATAGCTTCTGGGTGTATATATGTATATATTTAAAGACTGGTGATCAGTGGTGGCCCATCCATAGGGGGTACCCCCCCCCCCCCCCCAACCTCCAGGCAGTCACAAAAAAATATTTTTTAAAAATGGCCCTTAAAAAAAATAAATATAAAAAAAAGGTCCTTAAGTGCACTGTGTTCGGCACCGGACACAGTGCACTATAGGAAGCGCCTATAGGAAGCGTCTATGCAATCACGCAATTGGAGACGAGGTGCTTCATTTGCAGGCTTTTAACTCGCCTTGCGGCGCAATCCATGATGCCGAGCAGCATCCACCCATCGTATTACTATGGGGGATGCTTTGTTGTTCAAGTTACTTCAGGCTTCCCTGTTCCAGAAACCAGATGGAAACCGGAAGCGACATTGGCAGCTCGCACGGCCCGAGCAAAGCGCTCTGCAATGTCTGGAGAGGAGGTGTTCACATTGTGTCCCCGCTGTTTGTACCCATCCATGCGGCTTAATATAACCCTGTCACAAGAGGAATATGATGTGAATGTACAATTTTTTTATAAAGCGATGTGTAAATTGACAGCTCTATATAAGTACCTGAAGAAATAATAATAATAATAATATGGAGGCTGCAGGTTTTGACATTTTTCTGATGCTACTTGTGTAGCTGTTATGCAGGCTGTCTAACTGTTAACTTTTAAATTATTGACCTGAAATAAATCTGCACATAAAGAAAGTTGGAAAAGTGTCAGTCCTATGTCCATGCTTGTACCAGCACAGTTATTGCATTGAAACAATGTGGTTGATTATTGTAGACATGTGCTATTTACAGTGTGCAGAATGCAGACATGTGCGATTTACAGTGTGCAGAATCTAGACATGTTCGATTTCCCCTACGACCGATGGGAGAATGGCTCCTATACAACCCAAGCTGCCGGCGGTGCTCGCCACCCCCCTCCCCCGCTCCCAGGCAGCTCCGCAAAATGTGAGCAGGCGAGTGGAATTTTTGAGGGCTGTATATATATATATATTTATATATATATATATATATATATATATATATATATATACCCAGGTATATGTACATATCTCCACCAGGATTCTTGTTGGGCCCCTTGCTAATAATACCTGTTTGTGCCTTTGATGTGTAGCACCCTCTACCAATAGGTAGGTGCTAGTAATAGGATTTTTCTCAGGAGACTGTCAGCACAGGCAAATTTAGGCAGGCCTATGCTGTAAGCTAGGCCAGTCTGTTTTGATCTGGGGGCTGGGATTGGTTAGTGTAGCAGTAGGTGTGACCACCTGTGCTCTATTTCTGAGGCGCCTCCCCTGCTTCCAGGAAGAATGTTCTGTAAGAGGGGCAGGGCCTGGGACTGGAGTGGCAGGCAGCTCATGTGGGAGCCCTGACCAATCCCCAACTGGTATTGGCAGGGGGCGGGCCTCCTATATAAGCTACAAGGTAACATGCCACTGAGGAGAGTTGTCAGCTGAGTGAAGTGGAGGATGGAATACTAGACAGCAGCAGGAGGGCACCCCACATCTGGGGGTGGATGCGTCGATCGCAGGAGGAGGCCCAGGGAGAGCTGTGAAGGAACTTTGCCATTACACGGTCGTTGGCAATGTCTTTACCATTACATGGTTATTGGCAATGTCTTTATCATTATATGGTCATTGGTAAAGAACTCCTGCAGCAGAGGGGCAGGTAAAGCTGTGGGAATGTATGGTCCGGTCAAGTTCTCCATCAAGGACTCAGGGCAGAGAAAGGTCGGTGAGTGTACCACAGCTGGATGTGCCAAGAAGTCTGTGAGGGAACTTTACTTTCTAAAAGCAATAAAGCAAAGTCTTCATCATTACACGGTCAATGGTGGGGAGTCCTGGATCAGAGGAGAGACTGTGGGGATATGTGTCAAATTGATGTGGCCTGAGGGCACAGGATTTGCAAGCTGGGCTAGCTGGGAACAGTAGTCCAACATACAACATGTGCTTTTAAACTACTAGGCCTTGGGGGAGAGGTGCTGCAGGCCTCTGGCCTAGTAGCAGTGAGCAATCAGAGCCAGCTTAAGGATCAGAGTGGGTCCTTCTTGCTTACAGAAGAAGATGTGACATTACTTTACTTCAGGATAAGCTTTGTGCAGGAGGAGAGGGGGCGTTGCTAGGTGGCAAAAAGACCAGGGGCTTCAGCCCGAGGTCGAAGAACCGGGGGGGGGGGGGGGGGCGATTTGCAGCATTTATTTTTTTTGGCCTGGGTGGTGGGGATGTGTGGCTTACATACACTGACCTACATACACCGATCACTGACCTGACTGAGCTACACACACTGACCACTGGCCTGCCTGACCTACATACACTGACCACTGACCTGCCTGAGCTACACACACTGACCACTGACCTGCCTGACCTACATACACTGACCACTGACCTGCCTGACCTACACTCACTGACCTGCCTGACCTACACTCACTGACCTGCCTGAGGGCCTGACCTACACACATTGACCTGCCTGACCTGCACACACTGACCTACATACACTGACCACTGACCTACACACACTGACTTACATACACTGACCACTGACCTACACACACTGACCTACATACACTGACCACTGACCTACATACACTGACCACTGACCTACACACACTGACCTACATACGCTGACCACTGACCTACATACACTGACCACTGACCTACACACACTGACCTAAACACACTGACCACTGACCTACATACACTGACCACACACTGACCTGCTTGACCCACTGACAATGACATACATGTCAGCCCTGTCCATTGTCTTTTGCTAAACTAATCAACCACTCCCAATTTCTTCTTATCCATCACGTAGGAACTCATTGACTTTTAGAGTGAAAAGAGAGGGCTAAATATAGTCTCTTTGCGATAACACAGGATGTTATCTGAATTACTGACAAGCTCCACAGGTATTTCTTTGTACTTACATACACTAGTCTCTGTGTCTGTCTGACCTACCTCAGCCGTGGTGTGTGGTCACAGCAGGCAGGCAGTCAGTCACTGGGGAGAGGAGCCGATCAGAGCCAAGGAGGAGAGGAGAGCCAAGCCGCCCGCCTGAGCGGGGATGTAGCGTTCTCGCCTTCTGGAGCCTGCAGACTAAGATGGACGTCACGTCACACGTCCCGCTCCAGAAGGCGGCACCAGCGGCACTCGGCCACTTTCGTCCAATTTCGGCCGCTTTCGGCCGCTATGGCACTCGGCTAATTTCGGCTGCTGGGATCCGATCTGTTAGCGAGTGCAGCCGAAATTAGCCGACGGCACTCGGGGCTAACAATGGAATGCAGCATTCCAGAGACTCGGGGCTGTGCGAGGACACATTCGGGGCTTCAGCCACGTCTAGCCACCCCCTAACGACGCCCCTGAACACCACCCTTACACGGTCAAGAGTGATGTCCTCATTCCTTACATGGTAATGGATGGGGAATGCCTGGAAGCAATGGTCTGCAGGAGTTAAGCAGAGGAGGAGCAACAGTCTGCATGGTGATGTAGGAGGAAGATCATAGAAATGAATACATGCACATCGCCTCTTCTGACTCTAACTATGTGCTAGTGTGTGAAATCTTTAAAATATGATGGCAAATTAACTATCCTATGGGCATCCCATATATCCTTTTCCCCAACCAAGTTGTACCCCCAATAAACAAACACAAAACCATAAAAGACTGTTCATTGTCTCTGCAAGTGATGTTTGGGAGTCTTGCAGCGGGGTGAATTGGTGGATGTTTGTTACTAGTGGAAACTACACCGCTACAGATGTATGTACTATTATTTTTTTATATAAAGCTTGTAGTATTTCCTCACTGGTATGCATCTATGCACTTATGGTTAATGCTACATGCTGGTTGCAGACGTTTCTCTGCTTCCAAAAACTTTAAATAGATTATTGGTTAATTTCCCAGAAAGGGAATTATCTCTGTTCACAGAGGCCCTGTCCTGGGTGGAGGCGCTGACAACTTTTTTTTTTAATCAATCTCACTCTTTCACTTAGCGAAGGTCCTGGTTTTCTTATTTATTTACAGGTTTAGTGAAAAATACTGTTTGTGCAGGGCGGTTTCTCATAACCCCCCAAAACAGGGCTACACAAGTACACAGACACCACATCTAAGGGCTTGTATGCTGCAGTATGTACATTTTTGCAGCTTAGATGTGCTTTAACGTAGATCGTTCAAAATGCATTTCATCTATACTCATTATACATACAAAACCACTGTTTTCCAGCTCTCCACCTAGGCAGCCTAGGTCTACAAATCATTAATGCAGACAGTCTATTGTTTTTAATCAGCGGTGAGAGAAGAGGATCGAAATGTCTGCCCCCACATAAACAGATAATTACCAACTATATGTGGAAGTAAGGTTTTAATACATTACCACATATCAATAACATTGTCCACATAAGTTGTTCTGTTCCACATTTATAGCTGAAAACAATAAAAAGCCTATAGGCTCAATCCATTAAGATAGATGAGTAATTTTACCCTTTTTACAAGCATACAGTGCCTTGAAAAAGTATTCACACACCTTGAAATTTTCCACATTTTGTTACAAACAAAAACAAAAACATAAATATATTTTATTGGGATTTTATGTGATAGACCAACACAAAGTGGCACATAATTGTGAAGTGGAAGGAAAATGATTAATGGTTTTCATTTTTTTTTACAAATAAATATCTGAAAAGTGTGGCGTGCATTTGTATTCAGCCCCATCGAGTCAATACTTTGTAGAACCGCCTTTCACTGCAATTACAACGGCAAGTCTTTTTGGGGATTTCTCTATCAGCTTTGCACACCTAGAAAGTGAAATTTTTGCCCATTCTTCATTGCAAAATAGCTCAGGCTCTGTCAGATTGGATGGAGAGCTTCTGTGAACAGCAATTTTCAAGTCTTGCCACAGATTCTCAATTGGATTTAGGTCTGGACTTTGACTGGGCCATTCTAACACATGAATATGCTTTGATCTAAACCAGGGATCCTCAAACTACGGCCCTCCAGCTGTTGAACTACACATCCCATGAGGCATTGCAAAATTCTGACATTCACAGACATGATTAGGCATGATGGGAATTGTAGTTCCTGAACAACTGGAGGTTCCAGTTTAGGACCCTGATCTAAACCATTCCATTGTAGCACTGGCTGTAGGGATGGGCCCGGTGCTCGATGCGAACCCACGTTCGCATCGAGCACCGGGCGTTCGCTCGCTCGGCGAGCCCAGAACTATTTTGGCCGCTCGCATCACGGTCGGGTGATGCGCGCGGCCCCGCAATGCATTGCGGCCGGCGCGGCCGGCGCAGTGCATTGCTGGCTGATGATTGGCCAAGCATGCACTGTGACCCCGCATGCTTGGCCAATCACAGCCCCGGAAACTCGAAGAGCCATAATTGGCTACAGGCAGGACGCCTGTAGCCAATTACAGCTCAGGGGCTTTAGTACACGCCCCCCCCTATAAAAGGCCGCCACGCCGTCTGCGCCGGTCACATGCTGTTCCGGCGTAGATAGAGCAGGATAGATCTGTGACACTCTGCTGGATTTAGTTAGTTAGAGAGATTTACTTAGAGAGATTGAGTTAGATAGATTCATTTACAAAGATTGATTTAGAAAGAGGGGCTTGTAGTGTGTTCGTGGCAGGCAGGCAGAGCTCCTATATTTTGTTCCCAGAAGCACCTATAGGACTTGTAGTGTGTTCGTGGCAGGCAGGCAGAGCTCCTATATTTTGTTCCCAGAAGCACCTATAGGACTTGTAGTGTGTTCGTGGCAGGCAGGCAGAGCTCCTATATTTTGTTCCCAGAAGCACCTATAGGACTTGTAGTGTGTTCGTGGCAGGCAGGCAGAGCTCCTATATTTTGTTCCCAGAAGCACCTATAGGACTTGTAGTGTGTTTCGTGGCAGGCAGGCAGAGCTCCTATATTTTGTTCCCAGAAGCACCTATAGGACTTGTAGTGTGTTCGTGGCAGGCAGGCAGAGCTCCTATATTTTGTTCCCAGAAGCACCTATAGGACTTGTAGTGTGTTAGTGGCAGGCAGGCAGAGCTCCTATATTTTCTTCCCAGAAGCACCTATAGGACTTGAAGTGTGTTAGTCCCATCACACAGAGATCATATATTTTGTTCCCAGAAGCACCTATAGGACTTGAAGTGTGTTAGTCCCATCACACAGACCTATATTTTCTTCCCAGAAGCACCTATAGGACTTGAAGTGTGTTAGTCCCATCACACAGAGATCATATATTTTGTTCCCAGAAGCACCTATAGGACTTGAAGTGTGTTAGTCCCATCACACAGAGATCATATATTTTGTTCCCAGAAGCACCTATAGGACTTGAAGTGTGTTAGTCCCATCACACAGAGATCATATATTTTGTTCCCAGAAGCACCTATAGGACTTGAAGTGTGTTAGTCCCATCACACAGAGATCATATATTTTGTTCCCAGAAGCACCTATAGGACTTGAAGTGTGTTAGTCCCATCACACAGAGATCATATATTTTGTTCCCAGAAGCACCTATAGGACTTGAAGTGTGTTAGTCCCATCACACAGAGATCCTATATTTTCTTCCCAGAAGCACCTATAGGACTTGAAGTGTGTTAGTCCCATCACACAGAGATCATATATTTTGTTCCCAGAAGCACCTATAGGACTTGAAGTGTGTTAGTCCCATCACACAGAGATCCTATATTTTGTTCCCAGAAGCACCTATAGGACTTGAAGTGTGTTAGTCCCATCACACAGAGATCATATATTTTGTTCCCAGAAGCACCTATAGGACTTGAAGTGTGTTAGTCCCATCACACAGAGATCCTATATTTTGTTCCCAGAAGCACCTATAGGACTTGAAGTGTGTTAGTCCCATCACACAGAGATCATATATTTTGTTCCCAGAAGCACCTATAGGACTTGAAGTGTGTTAGTCCCATCACACAGAGACCTATATTTTGTTCCCAGAAGCACCTATAGGACTTGAAGTGTGTTAGTCCCATCACACAGAGATCCATATATTTTGTTCCCAGAAGCACCTATAGGACTTGAAGTGTGTTAGTCCCATCACACAGAGATCCTATATTTTCTTCCCAGAAGCACCTATAGGACTTGAAGTGTGTTAGTCCCATCACACAGAGATCCTATATTTTGTTCCCAGAAGCACCTATAGGACTTGAAGTGTGTTAGTCCCATCACACAGAGATCATATATTTTGTTCCCAGAAGCACCTATAGGACTTGAAGTGTGTTAGTCCCATCACACAGAGATCTATATTTTATTCCCAGAAGCACCTATAGGACTTGAAGTGTGTTAGTCCCATCACACAGAGATCATATATTTTGTTCCCAGAAGCACCTATAGGACTTGAAGTGTGTTAGTCCCATCACACAGAGATCATATATTTTGTTCCCAGAAGCACCTATAGGACTTGAAGTGTGTTAGTCCCATCACACAGAGATCCTATATTTTGTTCCCAGAAGCACCTATAGGACTTGAAGTGTGTTAGTCCCATCACACAGAGATCATATATTTTGTTCCCAGAAGCACCTATAGGACTTGAAGTGTGTTAGTCCCATCACACAGAGATCATATATTTTGTTCCCAGAAGCACCTATAGGACTTGAAGTGTGTTAGTCCCATCACACAGAGATCCTATATTTTGTTCCCAGAAGCACCTATAGGACTTGAAGTGTGTTAGTCCCATCACACAGAGATCATATATTTTGTTCCCAGAAGCACCTATAGGACTTGAAGTGTGTTAGTCCCATCACACAGAGATCCTATATTTTGTTCCCAGAAGCACCTATAGGACTTGAAGTGTGTTAGTCCCATCACACAGAGATCATATATTTTGTTCCCAGAAGCACCTATAGGACTTGAAGTGTGTTAGTCCCATCACACAGAGATCCTATATTTTCTTCCCAGAAGCACCTATAGGACTTGAAGTGTGTTAGTCCCATCACACAGAGATCATATATTTTGTTCCCAGAAGCACCTATAGGACTTGAAGTGTGTTAGTCCCATCACACAGAGATCATATATTTTGTTCCCAGAAGCACCTATAGGACTTGAAGTGTGTTAGTCCCATCACACAGAGATCTATATTTTGTTCCCAGAAGCACCTATAGGACTTGAAGTGTGTTAGTCCCATCACAAAGAGACCTATATTTTCTTCCCAGAAGCACCTATAGGACTTGAAGTGTGTTAGTCCCATCACACAGAGATCATATATTTTGTTCCCAGAAGCACCTATAGGACTTGAAGTGTGTTAGTCCCATCACACAGAGACCTATATTTTCTTCCCAGAAGCACCTATAGGACTTGAAGTGTGTTAGTCCCATCACACAGAGATCATATATTTTGTTCCCAGAAGCACCTATAGGACTTGAAGTGTGTTGGTCCCATCACACAGAGACCTATATTTTCTTCCCAGAAGCACCTATAGGACTTGAAGTGTGTTAGTCCCATCACACAGAGATCCTATATTTTGTTCCCAGAAGCACCTATAGGACTTGAAGTGTGTTAGTCCCATCACACAGAGACCTATATTTTCTTCCCAGAAGCACCTATAGGACTTGAAGTGTGTTAGTCCCATCACACAGAGATCCTATATTTTGTTCCCAGAAGCACCTATAGGACTTGAAGTGTGTTAGTCCCATCACAGAGATCCTATATTTTCTTCCCAGAAGCACCTATAGGACTTGAAGTGTGTTAGTCCCATCACACAGAGATCATATATTTTGTTCCCAGAAGCACCTATAGGACTTGAAGTGTGTTAGTCCCATCACACAGATCCTATATTTTCTTCCCAGAAGCACCTATAGGACTTGAAGTGTGTTAGTCCCATCACACAGAGATCCTATATTTTGTTCCCAGAAGCACCTATAGGACTTGAAGTGTGTTAGTCCCATCACACAGAGACCTATATTTTCTTCCCAGAAGCACCCATAGGACTTGAAGTGTGTTAGTCCCATCACACAGAGATCCTATATTTTGTTCCCAGAAGCACCTATAGGACTTGAAGTGTGTTAGTCCCATCACACAGAGAGCTCCTATATTTTCTTCCCAGAAGCACCCATAGGACTTGAAGTGTGTTAGTCCCATCACACAGAGCTCCTATATTTTTTTCCCAGAAGCACCCATAGGACTTCTAGTGTGTTAGTGGCATCACACAGAGCTCCTATATTTTCTTCCCAGAAGCACCCATAGGACTTCTAGTGTGTTAGTCCCATCACACAGAGCTCCTATATTTTCTTTCCCAGAAGCACCCATAGGACTTCTAGTGTGTTAGTGGCATCACACAGAGCTCCTCTATTTTCTTCTCAGAAGCACCCACAGGACTTCTAGTGTGTTAGTGGCATCACACAGAGCTCCTATATTTTCTTTGCAGAAGCACCCATAGGACTTCTAGTGTGTTAGTGGCATCACACAGAGCTCCTCTATTTTCTTTGCAGAAGCACCCATAGGACTTCTAGTGTGTTAGTGGCATCACACAGAGCTCCTATATTTTCTTCTCAGAAGCACCCACAGGACTTCTAGTGTGTTAGTGGCATCACACAGAGCTCCTCTATTTTCTTTGCAGAAGCACCCACAGGACTTCTAGTGTGTTAGTGGCATCACACAGAGCTCCTCTATTTTCTTTGCAGAAGCACCCATAGGACTTCTAGTGTGTTAGTGGCATCACACAGAGCTCCTATATTTTCTTCTCAGCAGCACCCACAGGACTTCTAGTGTGTTAGTGGCATCACACAGAGCTCCTCTATTTTCTTTGCAGAAGCACCCACAGGACTTCTAGTGTGTTAGTGGCATCACACAGAGCTCCTCTATATTTTTCTCAGAAGCACCCATAGGACTTCTAGTGTGTTAGTGGCATCACACAGAGCTCCTCTATATTTTCTTCTCAGAAGCACCCACAGGACTTCTAGTGTGTTAGTGGCATCACACAGAGCTCCTCTATTTTCTTTGCAGAAGCACCCATAGGACTTCTAGTGTGTTAGTGGCATCACACAGAGCTCCTCTATTTTCTTTGCAGAAGCACCCATAGGACTTCTAGTGTGTTAGTGGCATCACACAGAGCTCCTATATTTTCTTTCAGCAGCACCCACAGGACTTCTAGTGTGTTAGTGGCATCACACAGAGCTCCTCTATTTTCTTTGCAGAAGCACCCACAGGACTTCTAGTGTGTTAGTGGCATCACACAGAGCTCCTCTATTTTCTTTGCAGAAGCACCCATAGGACTTCTAGTGTGTTAGTGGCATCACACAGAGCTCCTATATTTTCTTCTCAGCAGCACCCATAGGACTTCTAGTGTGTTAGTGGCATCACACAGAGCTCCTCTATTTTCTTTGCATAAGCACCCATAGGACTTCTAGTGTGTTAGTGGCATCACACAGAGCTCCTATATATTCTTCTCAGCAGCACCCACAGGACTACCGACTACAATGGCTAGAAGACCGCCAAGGGGAGGCAGAGCGTGCAGAGCCAAGAACACAGGGCAGGCAGGCTCTGTTTCTAGTGGACGTGGCCGTGGCCGTGGACGTGGTCGTGCATCGTCATCAGCACGTGGCCATGGGACACGCGCGTCTTCGTTTTCGGCAGCTGGACATGTGGAGCCGCATCATGCTGAAGGCTTGGTAGAATGGATGACCAAGCCCTCCTCATCCTCCTCATCCTCTCTCACCCAGGCTCAGGGTACTGGCAGAGCATCATCAGCCACCCCTTCCCTAGACCCACCATGTCCTCCTGAGGAGTCCCCCGAACTCTTTGAGCACAGTGTTGGGTACATGCTCCAGGAGGATGCCCAACGATTCGAAGGCTCGGATGATGATACCCAGCTTGAGGAATCTGGCAGTACTGTTCCACCAGCTGCAGCTTACTGCCAGGTTTGCTCTAGTGGTGAAGAGGGAGGGGATGATGAGGTCACTGACTCCACGTGGGTGCCTGAAGGGAGAGAGGATGAGGAGGAGGACGAGGAGGATGCGGCGTCACATGTCCAACGAGGCAGGATGCCCCCTGGAGGCCAGGTAGAGGCCAGCACAGCAACTGTACAACACCGCAGAGCTCCGCCTGTGCAGGGCGCTGCCTCTGCACGTTATCAGAAAAGTTCTTTGGTGTGGGCCTTTTTTGAGACGAGTGCATCAGATCGCACCACTGCTATTTGCAATATTTGTCTCAAGCGTATCTCGCGTGGCCAAAACATCAGCCGCTTGGGCACCACAAGCATGACCAGACATATGGCGACCTGCCATGCAGCTCGTTGGCAGGCACACATAAAAGACCCACACCAAAGAACTAAGCGGACCTCTCCTTGCTCCTCCTCAGCTGGGATCTCCATCCCCACTACACCTTCAGTCCTCTCTGAAAGCTGCTCTGAGAGGACTGAAGGTGTAGAATTAGGTGTGTCACAACCAAGTACTTGCAGTACACCGACGTCCGATTGCAGCAGGCAAATTTCCCTGCCCCAGCTGCTGGACCGTAGAAAGAAGTACACTCCCAGCCATCCACATGCCCAGCGGTTGAATGCTAGCCTGGCTAAATTGCTAGCACTTCAACTGCTGCCTTTTCAGTTGGTAGACTCGGCCCCCTTCCGTGAGTTTGTTCAATGTGCGGTTCCTCAGTGGCAGGTTCCCAAACGCCACTTTTTCTCACGGAAGGCGATTCCGTCTCTCTACCGGCATGTGGAGGGCAATGTCCATGCCTCGCTGGACAGGGCGGTCAGCGGTAAGGTGCATATTACCGCTGACTCATGGTCCAGCAGGCATGGACAGGGACGGTACCTTTCTTTCACGGCCCATTGGGTCACTCTATTGGCAGCTGGGAGGGATGCAGGACAAGGTGCAGTAGTGTTGGAGGTTGTTCCGCCACCACGCCTCCAAAACGCTACTACTGCTACTGGTTGTGACACACCTCTCTCCTCCACCCCCTCCTCTTCTTCTTCCTCCAGTGCTCTGTCCTTGGAACCAGCGGTGCTCCGTAGGCGTACAAGGGGCTACGCAAGTACGCAGGCAAAAAGATGCCATGCCGTGCTTGCGCTGGTGTGTTTGGGGGACAGGAGCCACACTGGGCCCGAGGTTCTGGCAGCTCTGCAGGGGCAGGCCGAGAGGTGGTTGACGCCACGTCAGCTTAAGCCAGGAATGGTCGTTTCTGACAATGGCACCAACCTCCTCTCCGCCCTGCGACAGGGGCAGCTCACCCATGTGCCCTGCATGGCTCACGTCCTCAACCTGGTGGTGCAGCGGTTCTTGGGCAGGTTCCCAGGCTTACAGGATGTCCTGAGGCAGGCCAGGAAAGTCTGTGTGCATTTCCGCCGATCTTATAATGCCAGTGCTCGGCTGACTGAGCTGCAAAAGGAGCTGAACCTGCCCAAGAACCGCCTAATATGTGACATGCCCACCAGGTGGAACTCAACGTTGGCCATGCTGCAGCGACTGCACACGCAGCAGAGGGCCATCAATGAGTACCTTTGCGACTATGGCACCAGGACAGGGTCAGGGGAGCTTGGTTTTTTTTCCCCACGTCAGTGGAGCATGATCAGGGATGCATGCACTGTCCTCTCACCATTTGAGGAGGCCACGAGGATGGTGAGCAGTGACAGTGCATGCATCAGTGACACTGTCCCTCTTGTCCACCTGTTGGAGCATACGCTGCGTGGGATAATGGACAGGGCACTTGAGGCAGAACAGAGGCAGGAAGAGGAGGACTTCCTTGCCTCTCAAGGCCCCCTTTATCCGGACAGTGTTCCTTCTGTCCCACCCATCACACAGGAAGAGGATGAGGGAGGAGGAGGAGGAGGAGGAGGATTGTGTGAGCATGGAGGTGGAGCCTGGCACTCAGCATCAGCAGCAGCAGTCTTTTAGGGATGATGTACAGTCCCAACAAACCAGTGGACTTGTACGTGGCTGGGAGGAGGTGGCTGGCGATCATGTCATCCTCAGTGACCCAGAAGACTCCGGACCGAATGCCTCAGCTAACCTACGCTGCATGGCCTCCCTGATCCTGCAAAGCCTGCGGAAGGATCCTCGTGTTCTTCGGATCAAGGAGAGGGACCATTACTGGCTGGCCACTCTCCTTGATCCGCGGTACAAGGGTAAGGTTGCGGACCTTATCTTGCCGTCGCAGAGGGAGCAGAGGATGAGACATCTCAGGGAGGCCTTGCAGAAAGGTCTGTGCAACGCGTTCCCAGAAACTGGGAGGCTACAAACTCCTGGTCCTGGGCGACGAGTTGCTGAGGCTTCGGTCAGTAGCAGAAGGAGCGGTGGGGAAGGTGGACGTCTGACCGATGCGTTCAGACAATTTTTTAGTCCGCAGCCCCAAGGTATGATCGGTTCCAGCAACCATCGCCAGCGTCTGATATACATGGTGCAGGAATACCTTGGGGCAAGGTCAGACTTGGACACCTTTCCCACCGAAAATCCTCTGGCTTACTGGGTCCTGAGGATGGATCACTGGCCAGAGCTTGCACAGTATGCAATTGAGCTACTGGCCTGTCCTGCCTCCAGCATTCTTTCCGAACGCACATTCAGTGCTGCTGGAGGATTTGTCACCGATCATAGGGTGCGCCTGTCCACCGCCTCGGTTGATCGACTGACCTTCATCAAAATGAATCAGTCTTGGATCACCACCAGCTACCAGGCACCTGAGGCGGATATAACCGAATCATTTTTAATATCACATACCTTCAAGACTGCCTATGCTGATGCTGAGTGACTGTCCTCTTATGTTCACTGACTATCCTCTTCCTCCTCCTCAATGATCCATGCCACCACACCAGTGCCTAAGGCCAAATTTTTCAGCCCCTGTTTAACAGGGGCGTGTACATACAATTTTTATAAAAAAATGCTTCGCAACACGTGTGACTGCTGTGCTCCAAGTACAGTATCTGTGAGGGGTTGCAGTGTTGTGGCACCAGCACCAGTGCCTAAGGCACAATTTTTCAGCCCCTGTTTAACAGGGGCGTGTACTTAAATTTTTTTTAAAAAATGCTTCGCAACACGTGTGACTGCTGTGCTCCAAGTACAGTATCTGTGAGGGGTTGCAGTGTTGTGGCACCCGCACCAGTGCCTAAGGCACAATTTTTCAGCCCCTGTTTAACAGGGGCGGGTAATTACAATTTTTTAAAAAAATGCTTCGCAACACGTGTGACTGCTGTGCTCCAAGTACAGTATCTGTGAGGGGTTGCAGTGTTGTGGCACCAGCACCAGTGCCTAAGGCACAATTTTTCAGCCCCTGTTTAACAGGGGCGGGTAATTACAATTTTTTAAAAAAATGCTTCGCAACACGTGTGACTGCTGTGCTCCAAGTACAGTATCTGTGAGGGGTTGCAGTGTTGTGGCACCAGCACCAGTGCCTAAGGCACAATTTTTCAGCCCCTGTTTAACAGGGGCGGGTAATTACAATTTTTTAAAAAAATGCTTCGCAACACGTGTGACTGCTGTGCTCCAAGTACAGTATCTGTGAGGGGTTGCAGTGTTGTGGCACCAGCACCAGTGCCTAAGGCACAATTTTTCAGCCCCTGTTTAACAGGGGCGGGTAATTACAAATCTTGATCTAATAGTTCACAGCAGGGCCCATTCCTGCGCCCACCAAGAGTAACTATGAGGGCCTACAGTCTTGTGGCAACACCGTCCACCACCACCGCCAAAGGCCCAATTTTTCTGCCCAGTTCATCAGGTGCTTGCAATTACAAATCTTGATCTAATAACACACAGCAGGGCCCATTCCTGCGCCCACCAAGAGTAACTGTGAGAGCTTACAGTCTTGTGGCAACACCGTCCACCACCACCGCCAAAGGCCCAATTTTTCTGCCCTGTTCATCAGGTGCTTGCAATTACAAATCTTGATCTAATAACTCACAGCAGGGCCCATTCTTGCGCCCACCAAGAGTAACTGTGAGAGCTTACAGTCTTGTGGCAACACCGTCCACCACCACCGCCAAAGGCCCAATTTTTCTGCCCTGTTCATCAGGTGCTTGCAATTACAAATCTTGATCTAATAACTCACAGCAGGGCCCATTCTTGCGCCCACCAAGAGTAACTGTGAGAGCTTACAGTCTTGTGGCAACACCGTCCACCACCACCGCCAAAGGCCCAATTTTTCTGCCCTGTTCATCAGGTGCTTGCAATTACAAATCTTGATCTAATAACTCACAGTAGGGCCCATTCCTGCGCCCACCAAGAGTAACTGTGAGAGCTTACAGTCTTGTGGCAACACCGTCCACCACCACCACCACCCCCAATTTTTCTGCCCTGTTCAACAGGTGCATGCAATTACAAATCTTGATCTATTAACTCACAGCAGGGCCCATTCCTGTGCCCACCAGTCTTGTGGCTACACCAACATCTAATAGGGCAAATTTCTGCAGAGTATATACGCCAGGCCCCTACTTTCAAACATCCAACTTACAAACGACTCCTACTTGCAAATGGAAAGAGAAAACAGGAAGTGAGAGGAAATCTACCCCTAGGAAGGGAAATTCTATCCTGTTAGATTTAATTTGGGAAAAAGGTATCTCCTCTCTACTGATACTTTATCACCAATCCTTGTTTCAATTAAAACCCCACTTTTTCCAAAAACATTTGTCATTGGGACGGAAAGTGAGGTGACATGTTCTGAACAGATGTGCAAAGACAGCAAATGTTACAGGGGTGATAACCCCTCCCTATGTTCTCCAAAAAGCTTAAAAATAGATTTTTTTGGGATGGAGCTACACTTCATAATGTACCTGTTCAGATTCTACTTAAGAACAAACCTAAAGCCGCAAGTGGTTTTAAATGGCTTCTTTTTTTCCTTTAAAAATGTCATTTTGTGCAAGGACAGTTCTAAACACGGGAAACACATGCCACTTCACAGGCATACTTTAGACACCCCCCAGGTACCATATTTAAAGGAAAATTTCACTTTTTTTTTTTTTCACTTTATGCATCATTAAAATGACTGCTCCCGAAAAAATGTTAGTTTTTAAAAGTTCTTTTTGCATTGATATATGTCCCCTGGGGCAGGACCCGGGTCCCCAAACCTGTTTTATGACATTAACATGCATATTGGCCGTTGTAATTAGCACTTTTGATTTCGAACGTTCGCGTCCATTATAACGTATAGGGTTCGAAAATTCGCGCGAACTTTCGGTCGGTTCGAAGGTTCTGGTGCGAACCGAACCCGGGGGTGTTCGGCTCATCCCTAATATATATATATATAAATATAATATAAAATAAGTATAATATATAAAAATAGAAAAAAAAAAGTGTGATATACATATATATATATATATATATATAAATCTACATTACTGGTATTTACATGTACACATGTAAATCACACCTCCCTCATAAACAGCAGTAGATTATATTATTTTAATATGGTATTTACATGTACACATGTAAATCACACCTCCCTCATAAACAGCAGTAGATTATATTATTTTAATATATGGCATTCGTGTGCAAACATGCACATTCTATTGACAATACTCTCAATTTTTGCACAGGAGCTTTGCATGAGGAAGAGCCAGTGTTCATATATCACTACCGCATGCAAGGACCCAAACAGTGTTATAATCAATGACGCTGTGTCCAATAAGGGTGCATGGGCGCTGCCCCCTCTGTCACGCCACCCCCTCTATGTAAAATGGATAGATTCATGCATAGCATGAATCTATCCATGGCCGCTGTAGCCACCCCCTATTCAGGCATGGATTACAGGGTGGGGGGGTTGTTTGAAGCACCGATTAGAGCCATAGGCTCTAATGGGCTGAAAAAAAGGTGGACTTGGAGCGCGGAGCATTGCGCTCGCAGTCCACCCAGGTGTGTTAGAAAAGCAAATTGATGTTTACTTTTCTAACAATGAACCGCCTCTCAACCAATCAGGAATCGCAGGTCCCATACCCATCACCTGATTGGCTGAAGGCACAGGAGCTCCGATTGGATGCCTAACGGAATGAAAGAAGAGACGCACGGGAGGACAGAGAAGCATGGCGGATGCCCCGCTGCATGTCCCAGAGCTCGCCGATGTCACCCGCTACCTGACTCACCACCAGGATGGGGTAAGTGCCGGGCAGACGGCAGCGGGGGGGGGGGGGGTCACAGTGGCTGCATATGATGGGCACAGAAGCTGCATATGATGGGCACAGAGGCTGCATATGATGGGCACAGGCTGCATATGATGGGCACAGAGGCTGCATATGATGGGCACAGGCTTCATTTGATGGGCACAGAGACTGCATATGATGGGCACAGAGGCTTTATATGATGGGCACTGAGGCTGCATATGATGGGCACAGGCTTCATATGATGGGCACAGAGGCTGAATATGATGGGCACAGGCTGCATGATGGGCACAGAGGCTGAATATGATGGGTACAGGCTGCATATGATGAGCACAGAGGCTGCAAATGATGGGCACAGGCTGCATATGATGGGCACAGAGGCTGCAAATGATGGGCACAGGCTGCATGTGATGGGCACAGAGGCTGCATTTTATGTGGCACAGTGACTGCAATTGATGGCACAGTGAGGCTGCTTTAGATAACAATGTCAATGAATATCTCCTTGCAGCTTTTCTTTAACTTACTGCAATTTTGGAATTCCCCTTTAAGCAGTCAAGTCATAAAGGGAACCATTTGAAAGTGATTTATTTTACTGGAACAATATGGTGAAGCTAGCGTGCGACAGTACTGATGTTCTTCTGTAAATGAGGTGCTCCAGTACTCAGAAGAGAACATTTGGCTTGCTTCCTTCACGCCTAGAGAGGATCTCTGTAGTGTCTCCCTCTTTGCTCAGTCCGCTTTCAGAAGAGGTTGTCATATCACACAGCCCCGTGCTTCTTCTAACAAGGCTGCCATCTCGTTATGCAAATTGCCCAATTTACTGCTGGCACACAGCTCAGCCTGACTGTGTCCCAAGCTAATATTATTCTCGCTATTCATTACACTCCGATTCCCGCCTGAAGATTGCACACTAATTATGGTAATGAGCATATCTGCGACACTTCAATTAAAATATCATTATAAATAACACTTATCTCTCTTTGCCACCCATGTGTGTCCCTCTCTGGCAGGAAACTGGTTAATAATGTGATTGATCGTTCTGCTTGCACCAGGCCCCAGGTTTGCAGGATCCATCTTTGTTTTATTTAACTCACTGCGGTTTAATAGCCCCTCCCTGCGCTAAGCAGGAATCGAGGCAAAGGAATCAATACGCTTCTGAGCCAGCAAGATCTCATTTGTTCGGCGGGGCCTATTCTCAGTGACGGTCTGACATCTTCATAATTAATAGTCTGGATTGTAATGGACTGTCCTGCAGATTTATTCCATTAAAGTGACACGATTTGTTCCAAAACGCCAGAACTTAGTCATTTCTGCCACACTAGTTTTTGACAGCTGTGAGGCCTCCTGGGCCAGAGACAGATGCTCATAATGTTTAAATGGAAATACGGAGGTATGTGTTTGCCAGTCTCCTTTTTGCACATACAAAGAGTACTCCCCTAAGTGGATCTGCATGAACACTGCCCAGCAGGAACGTCACACTTCAGTGAAGCAAACAACCAAGATGTCTCCTGGTGATACCGGGACACTTGTCAGCAATACAAGCGCTACATAGTTCTTGTTCACAGAATTGAATCAGCATGACAATTGAAAATAAAATCATTTTTTATTTTTTATTTTTTCTGCAGTTATTTCTAGCAACAGGTGATAAGCTTTGTTCTGTTAAAGCAAAACTCCAGTATGTGCTATAGATATATAAAATGTCAATGTTACATTAAAGAAGAGTCATTGTTGGGAAAGCTAAAACTCTTTCTGCAAAAACATATAGACAGGATTTAAATTTGAGAAGATAGAAAAAGACCAATTCATGCAATAAAGTATTTATTAAAAAATAGAAAAAGTCCCGCTTTAAGAAATTGCTAGGCCCCGTACACACGATCAGACTTTCCGACGGGAAATGTTCGATGACAGGTTGTCGATAAATCCAACCGTGTGTACGCTCCATCAGACAATTGTTGTCGGACTTTCCGCCAGCAAATGTTGGCTAGCAGGTTTTCAAATTTTCCGCGGACAAATGTGTGTTGTCAGATTTTCCGAACGTGTGTACACAAGTCCGTCGGACAAAAGTCCAAAGTACAAACTCGGAAGCAAGGGCGAGCCAGAAGCAGTCGGTCTTGTAAACTAGCGTTCGTAACGGAGAATTAACATTCGTGACGGGGCAAATTATGAAATCTCGAAATGCAGCGCACAATTCTCTTCTTCTTTAATGGGATAATAATGACGCTGTTTTGCTGGTGATACTGATGGAGTTATTGCAAACAAATTTTCAAAGGCTTTTTTTTTCTAGTGATATCAAGAATAATATTATTATGCTTTTTTTTTTTTTACTTGGGCAAGTTACCACATCACCATTATCCTGTAGTTTTTAAGATCAAAGATACAACTATGTTGGTGTCCCTTGTCAATTTTACATTGTATTTTTTTAAATGTAACTGCCTACTCCCAAACTGTCATTTGAAGTGAAACACATAGCCAAGTATTATTTTCCATAATTTTTTTATTGTGCATTAAAAAAATAAAGCAAATAAAATTAGACATGCTATCTTCCAATAGAACTTAAAGCGGTTCTGCACACATTTCATTTAGTAAATCTCTTTGCCCTTCAAATCAGGCAAAGAGTACTAAATGAAGTGTGTTTTTTTTTCCACTTACCTTGTAATCGCTGACTTCCTTTCCTCTGTCTCTGCGGCGGTGGGCGGGGTCTCTGCGTCGATCGTCGTACTGTCTCCTGGGATCTGGTGTCATTGATCCCAGGAGTCAGTGCGGACATCTTCCAAAATCTTGCGAGATTTCGGCAACATCTTCCGAAATCTCGGGCGATGTCCACGAACGTGAGCTACACTTCGCCGTTACTGCGCACGCGTGAGATCAGCGCAGTAACGGCGGTGCATGCTGGGCCATCTGAAGTGCCTGTGGGGGTTCACATGCCCACAGGCAAGATGGCCCCCAGCAGGAAATATTTTCTAAAACTCTTTTATCTGACGAAAACCGGCAGCAGCGATTTACAGAAATAGGACACGTGAGTACCTAAACTAGATCTCATAGGCAATTGCATTGCACTAAAAAAAAAAAAAACCATACAGACTATGCAGAACCGCTTTAACCAAAAAGTGCATTCTATGCATCCAGAAATATAGAAAATATACCAAATCAAATCATTATTCAACCAAAAAAACATAATGTCAAAGCAATAACTCCAAGGCCAATAATAAATAACACGTTATCTCCTCAGATTCCGCAACATGTCTGGTTGACGAACGGCCGTTCAGAAACTGAAAAGCGCAAATTGAAAAGTGTGAAATGAAAAGTGTGAAATGAAAAGCGCAAATCAACACTCACCAAACTTCTATTAACATAAAATTAGCAGAAGGAGCCCAAAGGGTGGCCCAAAAGAGCTGAAAAAACACGTAGTACGTCCCTACGTTCGTAATTGTTGGCCAACAATTGTGTGACCGTGTGTATGCAAGACAAGTTTGGGCCAACGCCCTTCGGACAAAATTCCATAGTTTTGTTGGCCAACAATCCGATCGTGTGTACGAGGCATCAGAGTTTTTTGGCTAATAACAGGAATCTCCCTTTTTTTTCTTTTTTTTGGGTCAGGGGGGTAGACTATAAATTTGATAGGGGAGGGGGTAAAAGTAGAAAAGGAAAAATCACATGAAATTAATGAGCAAATTAAAGGTATTACAAGATACTAGAAGGATAGAATTATTTAGGATGTACTAGTAAAGATATTGTAAGACTGCAATGGACTGTATTGTGAAATTTATGAAGAAAATAAAGAATTTATAAAAAAAAAAGAGTTTTTTGGCCAACTAGACATGGAAAGATAATTCTTCTCTTATACTGCATTGTATGTTAAAACCAGCAGGGGAGATCGTGGTGGTGGCAGATGGAGTGGCTGGATCTGTTACTTCTGGAGAAGGACACTTCAAAGTGTAACTAAAGTCCCACTTTGAAAAATTGTTGGCTACAGAGACACGCAAAGGTCATTTTCTTCTGCATTTCTCTTTGGGCAAAAATAAAAAATGTATGTACACTGCATGGTGCATTGAACCTGATGGGGAACATGCTGGCAGTGGCTGGACTTGTCACTGCTGAAGAAAGACACTTCGAAGTAGAACTAAAGTCCCTCTTTGAAAAATTGCTAGATGTTAGAGTTTTTTGGCTAAAAAGAAACAGAAAGACAAATCTTCTCTTTGAATGCATACTGCACCATGTGTTGAAACCAGTGGGGAAGAGTGGTAGCTAAAAACAGAGTGGCTGGAAATGTCACTGCCGGAGAACGACATTTCAAAGTGAAACTAAAGTCCCACTTTGAAAAATTGCTAGGCCTTAGAGTTTTTTGGTCAAACAGGACATGTAAAAGCAATTCTTCTCCTTGAATATATATTGTATGGTGCATTGAAAATGGCTGGGAGTTGGTGAGGGTGGCAAACAGAGTGGCTAGACTTCTCACCAGGCTAAAGAGGAAAGGGACCTGCCGGCTTGTTATCAGTCCTCAGTTCGAAAGCCTGCATCTCTGATGGTATGGGGGCGCATTAATGCATATGTAATGGGCAGCTTGCACGTTTGGAAAGGCACCTTCAATGCTGGAAGATATATCCAGGTTTTAGAGCAGCATAAACTCCCACCCAGACAGTGTCTTTCTCAGGGAAGGCCTTGGATATTTCAGCAGGAGGTACTGCATCTATGACAACAGCATGGCTTCGTAGTAGAAGAGTCCGGGTGCTTAACCACTTCAGCCCCGGACCAATTTGCATTTTGGTGGTATTTGATCGCCCCTGCGGTTTTTATTTTTTGCGCTATAAACAAAAATAGAATATAATAAAATATAAAAAAAAAATATATAAAAAAAAATATATATAAAAAAACATTTTTTTTTTCCTCAGTTTAGGCCGATACGTATTCTTCTACATATTTTTGGTAAAAAAAAATTGCAATTAGCAATTATTGATTGGTTTGCGCAAAAGTTATAGCGTTTACAAAATAGGGGATAGTTTTATAGCATTTTTATTAATATTTTTTTTTTACTAGTAATGGCGGCGATCAGCGATTTTTATTGTGACTGCGACATTATGGCGGACACATCGACATTTTTGACACATTTTTGGGACCATTGTCATTTATACAGCAATCAATGCTATTTAAATGCATTGATTCCTGTATAAATGACACTGGCAGTGAAAGAGTTAACCACTAGGAGGGGGGGAGGGGTTATGGTCTGTGGTGTGTTGTTTTTTTTTTACATTTTTTTTACATTAGGGGGCGTGGCTGACGTCTGACGTCACTGATCGGCTTTCCCGATGACAGGGAACAGCCGATTAGTGACAGGCAGTGTAGGAAGCGCAGGGAGAGGTTTGTTTACACAGACCTCTCCCCGTTCTTCAGCTCTGTGACCCGATTGCAGGACACCAGCGGCGATCGGTCTGCTGGTCCCGCGGCCGTGGTCACGGAGCTCGCGACCCCACGGCTAGGCAATTAAAGGGGACGTACCCGTACATGCTTTTGCCTAGCCGTGCCATTCTGCCGACGTATATGTGCAGGAGGCGGTCGGGAAGCGGTTAACTGGCCTGCCTGCAGTTTAGACATTTCACTAACTGAAAATATTTGCCACATCTTTACACAAAAAATATGACAAAGAAGACCCAGGACTGTTGGGCACTAAGAATCCTATATCAGGCAAGAATGGGACTCTCCCAAAACTCCACCAACTGTCAGTTCCCAGACATTTATAGAGTGTTGTTAAAAAGAAAGGGGATGCTACGCCTTTGTATACATGGTCCTGTCCCAACTTTTTTGAGACTTGTTGCTGCCATCAATTTGAAAATTACACTTTTTTTCCTTTCTTAAAATGGTACATTTTCTCAATTTAAACATTTGATATGCTTTCTATTTTCTATTGTGAATAAAGTATGGGTTTATGAAAATTGCCAATCATTGCATTCTGTTTTTATGTAGGTTTTCCACAGCATCCCAACTTTTTGGGAATTGGGGTTGTACTAAAAGCACCTAAACATTTGTTATAAGTCTTATTTAATCCTTTATAAAGTAGCATTCCGACTGTGGCAAGGGGGCCAACATGAGAAGCAAATCATTCCCTTCTTCAATGGACAAGTATTAACAATGGAGATAGCTCAGTGAACTGACTGGTGACTCCCCACTTTGTTACTGCTTCTTCATTGCCCAATCAGGAGGATGTAGGTATGTTCTTGACCAAGTGGGGCTGCTGCTTCTCCGGTGATGGTTGAATATCTAACAATGATGTCTGGTCAGACCTCCTGGACCACAAAACTGGAGGTACAGAGTTACAAATTCTCCAGCAGGTAAAACAGTTCCAATAAATGCATTTAACTTCTTACCTATAGTTCAGCTTTATTTGCGAGTCCCTGGCAATCTCCTGCTGCTATGTATTTGAGACATTGTAAAAGATTAAAAGATGTTTGTTTATTGGGAAGAAAGTACAACACAATAAAGAGAAAAGATATCACATTGTCAGCAAAGGCTTACACTGTCAGAGCTACGGCCTTCCTTGTACTAATATATTGCAGCAGTTAGAAAGGCTTAGTGCCAGAAAATCGACTCCTCTGAGTTATGGTGATAGACAAAAGAGTTAGAACAAAGAAAAACAAATCAATTGAACAAAACCTGCACAGGGAGAATGTGAGGGCTGCTATGGCTAACTTCTCCTTTTAAAAATGCTACTTGCCTGACTGTCATGCTAAAAGGGTTGTAAAGTCAGAAGGTTTTTTTCAATGCATTCAATGCATTAAGATAAAAAAGGAAAAAAAACCTTCTGTGTGCAGCAGCTCCCTTAGCCCCTCTAATACTTACCCGAGGTCCATCTAGATCCAGTGATGTTGCAGGAGTGTCTGGGCTGCCCAAGACTCCCCTCCTCATTGGCTGAGCAGTGCTGTGCCATTGGCTCCCTCTGCTGTCAATCAAAGTCAGTTAGCCAATGAGGAGAGAAAAGGGGTGGAGCCGAGCCACGGCTTAATGTCTGAATGGACACAGGAAGCTGTGGCTTGGCTCGGGTGCCCCAATAGCAAGCTGCTTGCTGTGGGGGCACTCAACAGAGGGTGGGGCCAGGAGTACCGAAGAGGGACCTGAAAAGAGGAGGATCCAGCTGCTCTGTGCAAAGCCAACTGCACAGAGTAGGTAAGTATAACATGTTTGTCTCTTCCTCTTATATTGCAGCCTAACCAAGCTGTTTACTTACCATCCAGCGACTGTTCAATATTTGTAGCTACAGTGGATATAAAAAGTTTACACACCCCTACTAAAATGTCAGGTTTCTGTGATGTAAAAAAATGAGACAAAGATAAATAATTTCAGAACTTTTTCGACCTTTAATGTGACCTATAAACTGTCCAACTCAGTTGAACAATGCTTGACGCATGCTCGGAAGCTTTAAACTTTCCTTTTATAGTGCCGTCGAACGGTGTTATTGACCATCGGAATTTGGTGTGACCGTGTGTAGGCAAGACAGTTTAAGTGAAATTCCGTCGGAATTCCGACAGGAAAACCATCAGAGCTTTTTCCGACGAGAATTCGGACCGCGTGTACGCGGCATTACTCCGAATGGTCTAGGTTTTTTTTTTTTTTTTGGTTGAACTAGATGGTCTTTTTTCAACCTGACTAACTATGTAACTATGTAATTCTCATTCTTACATTGTAGACGTACCAAGCTGCTTGCAGTCTTGCAGTCTTTCTAGCCATTATACAATATGTACGGCCACTATTAGATTGCAAGCTCTTCTGAGCAGTGCCCTCTTAATCCTCTTGTATTTTATTGTATTGTAACTGTATTGTCTCCCTTTTATATCGTAAAGTGCTGCGTAAACTGTAAATCCTGTAAAATAAAAATAATAATAATATTGGCTTTCAAATAAAACACTCCCGTTTTTTTTATAGGACAAAACCACTCTGTGCATAGCAGTCAGGCATTGGAGTGTTGCTTTATCAAGAACATGTAATGGGAACAATGATAGAGCTGCTATTGCTGATCTTCCTCTGAAAATGCTAGTTGCTTGGCTGTTACATTGACCTGCTGGTTTCAGTATTTTTCAAGATACAGACTTAGAACCAGTATGACTGCAAGTCATAGAAAAGTCTTGAGTTCTTATCTGCTAACATGTTCTGGGTCAATGCCAGAGGGTTAGCTTAGCATGAAAGCCAAGGAATTATTACTTGCTGAAGAAAATGTTAAAAAAAAAAAATGTTTCTGCAAGAGTAAATTGTGTGGGGGTGTGTTAATATATTGTAAGAAGTTGCAATACTGTTGCCCATGACTACCTTAAAACCCGGTCTTGTGTTTCAATTTATATTTAATTTCTGAAGATAAAAGGAAAATATTATGTATCTACAGTACACATTTCAGTAAAATTTACCTGAAATAATTATTGAAGAAAATCACATCTCTATGCAGTGTAATTCTCATGAATGCACTTTATGCAAACATTTGTCCTTTCCCCCTCTAGTGGTCATTTGGATATAGGAAAATAATTAAATACAATATAATTACAAACAAGAGGTGGTTTCACTGAACCCGTGAAGCCTATTTAAGTCATTTACCTGCGTGATTTTATTAATTTTTTTTTATTTTTTTTTATTTTTTTTTGTACATTTCCTTTTATTGACACCCTGAGTTGCCCTAAAATGCTAAAAGGCCCTCATTCTATGCAATTATTTTAGACATACACTCACCGGTCACTTTATTAGGTGCCAATATTCTAAATTACGCTGGGCTTTTAAACTTAGAAATTCAAATAGTGAAACAAAACAACAGCAATAAAGTGATAACGTGCTAAAATACATACAAATAGTCCAAATAAAGTGCTTTCATGCAGGAGATGATAAAACGTCCATATGGTGAGAAAAAGCAATCAATCAAATCCTTAACCGCTTAAGGACTGCCTCCTGCACATTTACGTTGGCAGAATGGCACGGCGGGGCACATCAACGTACAGGTACGTTGCCCTTTTTATGTGCCCCAGCCGTGGGTCGCGTGCGCCCCGCCGGGGGTGCGCTCGCGACCCGGTCCTGAGCTCCGTGACCGTGGCCGCAGGACCCTCGGACCCGATCGCCGCCGGTGTCCCGCGATCGGGTCACAGAGCTGAAGAACGGGGAGAGGTATGTGTAAACAAACCTCTCCCTGTGCTTCCTAGTGAGACTGACACTGATCGCCTGTTTCCTGTCATCTGGAAAGAAGATCAGTGATGTCGAACGCCAAGCCACGCACCCCCACAGTAAAAAAACACACACACGTCACACTTAACCCCTCCCCGCCCCCTAGTGGTTAACCCCTTCACTGCCAGTGTCATTTACACAGGAATCAGTGCATTTAAATAGCACTGATTGCTGTATAAATGACAATGGTCCCAAAAATGTGTCAAAAATGTCCAATGTGTCCGCCATAATGTCGCAGTCACAATAAAAATCGCTGATTGCCGCTATTACTAGTAAAAAAATTTTTTTATAAAAATGCTATAAAACTATACCCTATTTAGTAAACGCTATAACTTTTGCGCAAACCAATCAATAATCACTAATTGCGATTTTTTTTTACCAAAAATATGTAGAAGAATACGTATCTGTAAACTGAGGAAAAAATATATTTTTTATATATTTTTTGGGGATATTGATTATAGCAAAAAGTAAAAAATATTGCATTTTTTTCAAAATTGTCGCTCTATTTTTGTTTATAGCGTAAAAAATAAAAACCGCAGGGGCGATCAAATACCACCAAAAGAAATCTCTATTTGTGGGGAAAAAGGACGCCAATTTTGTTTGGGAGCCACCTCAAACGACCACGCAATTGTCAGTTAAAGCGACGCAGTTCCGAATCGCAAAAAGGGGCCTGGTCCTTTGGCTGCAAATTGGTCCGGGGCTTAAGTGGTTAAACCAATATTTTACCAGTAATTTACCCCCTGAGGAAGATACGAATTAACCCCTTGTATCGACACGCATAGGGGAAGGGTACAGGACGGAACGCTAGTCAGTGCACCCACTAAGGACGATCAGCATACCACCCTGATATCAGCCGCTATAGCTTGTTTTTAATGCTATTTTGGTGGCGTGGCGCCCTGACGCACCATGCAAATGTGAGTACCCTGCAAGGGATTTTTTACTGTGTTGATAATAAAAGTTTTAACATACTACACTATGAAGTCCTCCTTTTTCTATTGGTATTACTGAGGCACAAAGTGTACTTCATTACCATATTGAAGCCCAGAGTGAGGCCACCACAGGAATCCGGATTTATCACTGAACCATTTACAGGTTCCAATGCGTGTATTGACCAAGCATAATCAGCAAGGTCATACGCTCTAAGGTGAGTGGCCATTACCTGGGGGGAACACCTGAGTGCACACGCAGCACCTTAATATTGGATTGATATCACAGCAACCACTGAATCGCATGGATCGCATGGATGACATTGGAGCACTTTTGAACTTTTTTTGATTGCACAGCACGTTGTAGCACTTTTTTCTCATATATATATATATATATATATATATATATATATATTTTTTTTTTTTTTTTAATAAGGATTTTTATAGTTTGGTTCACCATTATATTGGTTTAAGGATTTTATTGATTGCTTTTTTCTCACCATATGGACATTTTATCATATCCTGCATGAAAGCACTTTATTTGGAATATTGTATGTATTTTAGCACGTTATCACTTTATTGCTGTTGTTATATAGCACGTTTTTCGTTTCACTATTTGGATTTTAAAGCGGGATTCCACCCTAAAGTGGAACTCCCGCTTTTCGGAACCCTCCTCCCCTCCGGTGTCACATTTGGCACCTTTCAGGGGGGAGGGGGGGTGCAGATACCTGTCTAAGATAGGTATCTGCACCCACTTCCGGCATAAACTCCCACGGGAGTTTACGCAAGTTCCTGTCCCAGCGCGCTGTCTGCCGGGACACACACGTGTCCCGGCAGACAGCGCTGAAGATTCTGCCGGGACACTTCCTGATTCCCTTACCGAGAATGGCGCCGGCTACAGCAGAGAGCCGAGCGATCGATCGGCCTCTGCTGCCGACACCGCTGGACCCTGGAACAGGTAAGTGTCCGTTTTTTAAAAGTCAGCAGCTGCAATATTTGTAGCTGCTGGCTTTTAAAAAACATTTTTTCAGTACAGTCCCGCTTTAAGTTTGAAACCACAGCGTACTTTAGAATATTGGATGGTCTTTGCATGATTTATGAGACATGTGCAACGCTAGCTGCTGATTCAAAATTATAGTGTCATTTGGGAGACCCTATTTTGGGCTTATAGCAAGTGGTGGCTCGCAGGACATTACATTGTTTGTTCACTTTATTAGGTACACCTTTCAAATTATAAAGGATGAGGAAATCTGAGCTTGGTGGGTCACAGTTAGAGCAGCTGGACACTATAACCCAGATACTAGGCAAAAAACAATAATAAAGAAAAAAAGTGCAGCGCTCAAGAGCGCTGCACTTTTTTTCTTTATTTTTTACACCTTTCAAATTGCTTGGTAACACAAATTGCTAATCAGCCAATCATGTGGCAGAAACTCAATGCATTTAGGCATCTAGACATGGAGAAGACAACTTGCTGAAGTTCAAACCGAGCATCAGAATGGGGAAGACAGGGGATTTAAGTGACTGAACATGGCATGGTTGATGGTGCCAGATGGCCTAGTCAAAAACTGCTGACCTACTGGGATTTTCACACACATCCATCTCTAGGGTTTACAGAGAATGGTCCGAAAAAGAGCAAATATCCAGTGATCGGCAGTTGTGCAGAAGAAAATGCCTTACTGATGTCAGAGATCAGAGGCGAATGGGACTGGTTTGAGATGATGGTATTGTATGAAAAATGTAACTGCGCTGATCATAAAGTGCTTATGCAATAGTACCACTAAAACCGGTATCGGTGAAAAACATCAAATCTGTATAACTCTATAGTGCAAATTATTAAGTTATAGTGCAAATTATTAAATTATCAAGAGCAAAATTGCAAAATTATCAAAACTGCAGGACACAGGTTTTTAACAATTTTTCTCAAAGTCACTTCACAATTCTTTTGTATTAAATCTCATGTGCATAATGTGCTCAAAATCACATCCGTGCTATTTTAGAAGCCTTTGAGGAGTAAGATTTGATTTGATTTGAGGAGTAACTCGAGGCAATCTAGTTGGAGAAACGCCAGGGAAGTGGAGTGGTTATCCCAATATGAACCAAAGGCAACGTTTTTTCTAGTCTCTGGTGAGTGACCATTTCAGAAGGTGGTGGCGAGGCACGAAGTGGTGAAAAGACTTCTAAAATAGCACGGATGTGATTTTGAGCACATTATGCACATGAGATTTAATACGATAGAATTGTGAAGTGGACTTTGAGTAATATTGTTAAAAACCTGTGTCCTGCATTTTTGATAATTTTGCAATTTTGCACTTGATAATTTAATAATTTGCACTATAATTTTGCACTATAGAGTTATACAGTTTTGATGTTTGTACACATTTCACCGATACCGGTTTTAGTGTTACTATTGCATAAGCACTTTATGATCAGCGCAGTTACAGTTTTCATACAATACCAATTTCACTCTAACCAACGGTAGAGAATTTCTAACTGCAGCAGATTTTATTCAAATTTTAAATATCATTTTTGCTCCAGGTGACACATCTTTGCACTTTATGGTTTGAGATGATAGATAGGCAAAAGTAACTAAAAAAAAAAACCACTAGTTACAACCAAGGTATGCACAATACCATCTCTGAAAGCACAACACATCAAACTTTGAAGCAGATGGGCTACAGCAGCAGAAGATCACACCGTTTGCTACTCTCGTCAGCTAAGAACAGGAAACTAAGGCTACAATTTGCACAGGCTCACCAAAATTGGACATTAGAAGATTGGGAAAAACATTGCTTGGTCTGATGAGTCTCGATTTCAGCTGCGACATTCAGATGGTAGGGTCAGAATTTGGCTTAAACAACATGAAAGCATGGATCCATCCTGCCTTGTAACAACGGTTCAGGCTCGTGGTGGTGGTGTAATGGTGTGGGGGATATTTTCTTGGCACACTTTGGGACCCTTAGTAACAATTGAGCATCGTTTAAAACACCAAGGCCTACCTGAGTATTGTTGCTGACCATGTCCATCCCTTTATGACTACTTGTATCCATCTTCTGATGGCTCCTTCCAGCAGGATAATGCACCATGTCACAAAGTTCAAATCATCTCAAACTGGTTTCTTGAACATGACAATGAGGTCACTGTACTCCAATGGCCTCCACAGTCACCAGATCTCATCCAATTGAGCACCTTTGGGAAGTGGTGGAACGGGCGACTAGCATCATGGATGTGCAGCTGACAAATCTGCAGCAACTGATCCCAACCCTACCCTAATCCCGACCCCTAATCCTAACCTCAACCCCTAATCCTAACCCTAACCCCAAGCCCTAATCCTAACCCTAACCCCAACCCCTAATCCTAACCCCAAACCCTAATCCTAACCCCAACCCCAACCCCTAATCCTAACCCCAACCCCTAATCCTAACCCTAACCCCAAACCCTAATCCTAACCCTAACCCCAAGCCCTAATCCTAACCCTAACCCCAACCCCTAATCCTAACCCTACCCCAACCCCTAATCCTAACCCCAAACCCTAATCCTAACCCCAACCCCTAATCCTAACCCTAACCCCAACCCCTAACTCTAACCCCAACCCCTAATCCTAACCCCAACCCCAACCCCTAATCCTAACACCAACCCTTAATCCTAACCCTAACCCCAAACCCTAATCCTAACCCTAACCCAAACCCCTAATCCTAACCCTAACCCAAACCCTAATCCTAACCCTAACCCAAACCCTTAATCCTAACCCCAACCCCTAATCCTAACCCTAACCTAACCTTAACTCTAACCCTTTACCCTAACAAAAACATAAATAAATGAATAATGATAATAAAAAAAAAAGCAGATGGAAAAGCTAAAAACGCTTAAAAACCTAGCAACAAATGATGCAATGGATGATAGCTTTCTCTATTGTCTAATAAGAAAAATGTCAAAGTTCAAAAACGCTGTATAAAAACGTGCAAATTGGCTTCCCTCCTCTGATTATGATGTATGTTCCATGTTTTCTATGTGCCCCTTCTAGCCCCTGCATGGGCAGCCTCAGTGCCTCCAACATTATTGTACGGATCTCATATGTTTCTATGCTATATCTGCAATAAAAAATGATTGAACCAGAAAAACTTGTAAATTGCGCATTAGAATGTGCCAAAATCGTGCATACAAAAAACACAAAAAACACAGGAAAAAAGATGCTACGCTCAGGTGTGAATGCAGCTTAAGAGCATGCTTATGTGTTTCTAAGAACTGCCCAGCACTTCAACCTATTCCTTATAAGTTCTGAGTGGTTACATGCTGTTTAGTGTAATAGCTTTCATTTCATCTTCAGGCCAGAAAGAGTGAGAATTTCACAGCCGGTGTTTCTCATGTATGGCAACATGGTTTTTCAGATAGTTCTTAACCACTTCAGCCCTGGAAGGATTTGCCTTCCTGACCAGGCCATTTTTTGCGATACGGCACTGCGCCGCTTTAACTGACAATTGCGCAGTTATGCAATGTTATACCCAAACAAAATGTATGTCCTTTTTGTCCCCACAAATAAAGGTTTCCTTTGATGGTATTTGATCACCTCTGCGGTTTTAATTTTTTGTGCTTTAAACAAAAAAAGAGCGAGAATTTTGCAATACTTTTTGCTATAATACATATCCCCAATTTTTTTTTTTTAAATACACTTTTCCTCAGTTTAGGCCGATATGTATTCTTCTACATATTTTTGGCAAAAAAATAGCAATAAGCAAATATTGATTGGTTTGCGCAAAAGTTTTAGTGTCTACAAAATGGGGATAGATTTATGTAGTTTTTTGTAATTATTTTTTTTTTACTAGTAATGGCGGCGATCTGCGATTTTTATCAGGACTGCGACATTGCAGTGGACGGATCGGACACTTTTCACACTATTTTGGGACCATTGACATTTATACAGCAATAAGAGCTAAAAATAGACATTGATTACTGTATAAATGTCACCGGCAGGGGAGCGATCAAGGGGTTAACTGTATTCCCTAGGTGTGTTCTAACTGTAGGGGGGATGGAACTGACTAGGGGAGGAGAAAGATTGGTGTTCATACTTACTGTTCAAACTATACCAATCTCAAAAGATAGATGTCATCATATGGTGCAGATGCTGCCGGTGGGATGTGGAAGCTGACAGCCCTGGGCGGCGAGGACTGAAAAAATTCCGAAATGCCTCACTTAGGCGGACATCTTCTCCTACGCTCCTCTCTTGACCAACAGAAGACTCAAAACTAAGTTTTCCACGACACTGTTACCTACTGGAGTCGAGAAAAACATTCAATAAAATCCTCTCTAATATGTCCTCAAGAGATTTTATCTTCTGCACTCTCTGTGGAGACAGGATGAGTTCTGAGACCTTCCCCTTATAACAGTGGTCAAGGAGGGTTGCCAACCAGTAATCATCCTTCTCTTTTATGCCACATATTCTTGGGTCCTTTTGCAGGCTTTGAAGCATGAAGTTGCCCATGCGCCTCAAATTTGCAGAGGCTTCAGAAGCAGACTCCTTTGATTCACTCAGGATGACAGCATCTGGAACTTCCTCCTCCCAGCCATGTACTACTCCCAAGGGTCCTGGGGTTGGAGAGCCATTGCTTACAGATTGACGCATGTTTTCCTCTTCTTTGAAGCCTATGAAAGTGCCAGAATCCTCCTCTTCATCCTCCTCCCCTCTTTCCTCCTGTGTGTTCTGTGACATAGGAATGATGGTGTCTGGATAAAGACAGCCTTCAGCCTTGAGAGGAAAGGAAGATGATGGTAGAGAGATAGAATGGCCTTACGTGAAAAGTAGTAGCGTCTGGGAACCTGCCATTGTGGTACAGCACATTGTGCGAATTCATGGAAGGGGGCAGAATCCACCAGGCTGAAAGGCAGAAGTTAGAGAGCTGGGATACCATGTGCTATACCATCATCCCTGTCAATGGAGGCTGCTGAGAGGTAATGACTTGGTATAGCAGGGGCAGACTGAAGTGGGTAAGGAGGAGGAGGGACAGATTTGTGCCCTTTTTGTGTGGATTTTAGGTGCTCTTGCCAACAGGCTGAGTGGTTGGATGTTAAATGCCTTGTTAAGCATGTGGTACCCAAATGGTTGGTGTTTTTGCCACGGTTGATGTGCCTGAGATACAGTTTGCAGATAGCAACAATGTGATCTGCTGCAGATGTGCTGAAAAAGGCCCAGACAGCTGAGCTTTGGGGAGTGGGCTGGTTGATAACAGCTGCAGAATGTGATGGAATAGGGTGGCTGCTCTCTATTCTTTCTTGATATCGGCCTCCTTGGGGTTGTGTCACCTCACCTTCAGTTTCCTCCTCTGCTCTGGCACCCAAGTCGCATCAGTGACCTCATCATCATCTCCATCTCCTCCATCTTCATCATTAACACTGGAGACAACTTGACAATACGCTGTGGCTTGGTTAACATGAACGCCAATTTGTCTACCAGTGTTCTTCCCTCTCTCTAGGCTCATGTTCCTGTCATCCTCAGCCTCAGAACCAACATCTGAATCCAGTAATGGCTGGGCATCATCAAAGAGCAAGTGGCTGATGCTGTGGTCAAATAACTTAGCTGACTCCTCAATGGCAGATGTTGGGGCTATGGCAGGAATAGATGTGGACAATGCGGCAGGATTATTAACTCTGGCAACTGCAGGGGACTGCACACTTGACTCTGCTTGTGTAACAGAGGATGAGGAGGATGAGAAAGGTTTAGTAAGCCAGTCCCCCGCCTCCTCTGCATGCTGTGGCTGGACGGGCAAACTCACTAAACAGAGGAAATGATGCCCTGCCTGAGGACTGACCACCACGTCCACCTTTGCCTGTGGATACATTTGTTGCTGGCCCCCTTACAGTGCCAAGGGAACGTCTGCCTCTCCTTGTTGTCCTCCCAGACATTATTGGGAGGGAGGGGGCGTGGCTTATAAGCAAATGTAAAGAAGAAGTTAAAATCTGTATGTAGATGCACTTTAATATATGTAAAGAGGTGTTTGGTGCACTTTAAATTGGGTACTCACACTACACAGACACACTCCACAGATACACTATAATATACTGCAATATAATGCGCCAAACGTACAGTGACGCACAGAACTATATGGCGTTAAACTGGCAGTAAAGCACACAAAACTATATGGCGTTAAACTGTCAGTAACACACACAGAAGTAAATGGCGTTAAACTGGCAGTAACGCAATCAAATAGTGGGTGTTCAACCGTCACTACACTGACGCTATCTGAACTGCCCCTACTCTTGCTGACACAGTCTCACTACACTACACTGAAACGATATGAGCTGTCCCTACTCTACACTAATGTATGTATGAATGACACGGTCTCACTACACTACATTGAAACTAGCTGTCCCTACTCTAGCTGCACACTATGCAAAGCTCAAGCACAATTGAAGCAAAATAGAACACGGAACACAGGCCAAACTTTTTGCTCATCCATATTGGCAACTATCGCCCAATTTCCTTGATCAATAATGATCTTAAGCTTTTAACAAAAATACTAGCGAACAGACTTTCGTTATAGCTCAGTATGTTCATAAGGACCAAGCTGGATTTATCCCAGGGAGGCAGGGACCGGACCAGATAAGAAAAGCCATAGATGTTATCACCTTACTTCAATCACACTGGGATGGGGGGCCCCTCAAGAGGGATTTTTGCTTCCTATAGACCTCCAGAAAGCCTTAGACACAGTCACATGGCCTTATATTTTCAGGGTTCTGGAGAGATGGGGCCTGAGCCCCAACTTTTTAGGGTCAATTGCGAATGCAGGGCAGATACTCAGCTCATTTTGTCATAGAGAAAGGAACCAGACAAGGCTGCCCACTCTCACCCCTAATATTCACCATAGCCATTGAAGCGTTGTCGGTTGCTATCCGAAACCATCCTGATATTAGGGGAGTTGTGTGCGGTCCCCAAGAGCATAAATGCTCCCTATTCGCGGATGATCTGCTTCTCTTTGTTACATCACCTCTTATCTCAACCCCCAATATTTTTAGCCTCTTACACCAGTTTGGTGCTGCCTTCGGTCTTCAGGTCAATGTTTCTAAATCCTTGGCTCTGAATGTCTCAGTCCCCCCTGACTTGTTGGAACATATACGGGTACATTTTCCATTTACCTGGAGTTCGACGTATATCCCATACTTGGGAGTCAACTTGGCTTCCAATTTTGACCTCTTGTACTCCTGTAACTACCCTCCCATGATTAAAAGGCTATAAACAGACATGTCCATATGGTCCAAACATGATTTGTCCTGGCTGGGTCGGGTCTCCTGTACCTCTTTAGATCCCTTCCAATCCCGTCCACTCAAAATGATACTTCTGCCTTGTCTCATGTATATATGATGGTATTACCAGGCAGCACAAATAGCTCCGGTCTCCATTGCATACTCGTGCGGTCCCAAACCAGATTGGCTTCTAATGGAGAGACAGGCAGTACCTCAATATATAATAAATTATCTACGCTGGTCCCTTTCCTGACTCAGACCGGCGATACTTGCCCCCACCCTCTCCCATTCGTTAGCACTCTGGGACCAACTATAGAAACACTCTACATTGACCTCTTACTACCGAACACTTGCTCACTTATTCCACAATCCAGACTTTCCCCCTGGCCAAAACATCTTAGCTTTCAAATGGTGGCTTAAAAAGGGGTAATTCAGCATAGGGTACTTTTTCAATTCAATGGGGCCGCTCTAAGTCGGATACTGTATCAGCAAACTAGAAATGCCAAACTCGGAGAGGTATAGACTATCCCAAATTTCCTACTATCTGCAATCCATATGGCCCAACTAACCTGAATCCTCTTTACAGACTGAATATGAGACATGGTGCTCCAACATCAAGGATCAGAGGGGAGTATATCCATTATCTATTCCTCACTTGCCAAGGCCACGAACAAACCTCTCTACACCAGACTCTGGAAACAGGATCTGGCAGAAGAGTGGGACCTAGATAAATGGTACCACTGCTTCCACTGCTCATTCAAGGGTATACGGAACATCTCTTTGATGGAAGCCAACGTTAAAGTTCTTACACGCTGGTACAGAGTCCCCTCTATCCTTACTAAAATATATCCGGACGCTTCCCCTGTGTGCTTCAGGGGCTGCAACCATTCGTGCTCATTATTCTTGCCAACGAATAGATTCTTCCATATGTTACGCAAGGTTACAGAGGTCTCGGTCCCACAGAGCCCTAAAATAGCACTCCTCAACCACAAGGTACAGAAAATATCCAAAAATACAATAGATTATATGTTTGTAATCTTAGATTCTTATTTATATTTGTTTATGTCTTGTTTCTTGGGGGAGTTTTGAGCCCCTCAAATGCATTGGCTTTTTGACTTTTTGTCAAGAAAAAAAATCTTAATAGACTCTGAAATTTTGTGGCACTATCATATCATGGCACATACTCTCAGACCTCTATGACTAAACCCAATCAGGGGTAAAATACATCAGAAGAGCATGACCTAAGTTGGGGACTGTGTTTTGAGCTACATTGAATAAAGTATTCCAGTGTGATTTTAACAGTAATAAGCATTGTCTTAATTTTTTGCTTTATACACTAAGCGAGACGAGCTGTGGGAGCAGTTTACAGAACTTTGAGCAGTGCATTTTTTTGTGGGATTTCTACATTCATCCTTTTAATGCACTTAGTGAGATATGTCAGCAGAGCACTGAACCCTAGACCTGAGAGGTATTTCAAATCTGAATTTCTTGGCTCTAGTGTAAATTTAACCAGAGGCAGCACTCTAGAATCCAATGGGCCCAAGGAAAGGTCTGCAGGCTGCTAAACTGGTGACCTGAGCAAGCCTTCAATTGAATCTAAACCCAAAAAAGAGAAGAAAATATTGCAGCTTACAGTCCTTTACAAAGTGATTGTAAAGTCTTGTTTTCTTTCTTATAAAAATAACAGATGTTATACTTACCTGCTCTGTTGCAGTGGATTTACACAGAGCAGCCTGGATCCTCCTCTTCCCGGGTCCCTCTTCTGTGATCCTGGCCGCTCCCTCCTGTTCAGTACCCCCACAGCAAACAGTTTGCTATGGGGACACCCGAGCCAAATCACAGCTCCCTGTGTCTACTCAGACACAGAATCCCGACCCGGCGCCACCTCCCCTCTCTTCTGATTTGCTAGCTGACTTTTATTGACAGCAGCGGCAGCCAATGGAGGGAGAACCTCAGATGGCCATCGCTGGACATCGATGGACACCAATGGACATCGCTGGACAGAGAGGGGACCTCAGGTAAGTATTAGTGGGGCTGAGGGGGGCTGCTGCACACAGAAGGTTTTTTTAAAAGAATGCATTAAGATAAAAAAAAAACTGGCTTTACAGCCCCTTTAAATGTGAAGGCTGTATACATTTTCTTTTTTCAGACTTTTTTCCCATTTGTTTTCATGTGATAATCCTGAGAATAAAATTCTTCCTGTCCCTTCGAGGCTACACTCATTTTTCCAATGTTTGATATCACACAAGCTGAGTTTCAAACATGTTGGCTTTTATTTATCTCCATTAAATGATAAATTGATGGAACTAGTAGTTTACACAAGAAAGATAACATTGTATGTGCATTCTTTTCAGCTCAAAGGAAATGATGAGGCAACTGCATTTCTGGCAAGATCAACAGATATTTTCTGTACTTGATGAAATTGTTGAAATAGAAAACTAATGCAACCACTACATCCAAGGACTGGTAAGCTGCAATATAAAAAGTTTGCTAAAATCCTTCAAAATTAAAAACTTTATTCCAGTCTTTCTTGGAATTCAAGTTAACATCTGTAATACTAGCCGTTGTATTGAACACTCTGTGAAAAGGGGTGTTCTAGCTAGGAGGCAAGCTGAACACTTGCTCCCAGGTAAGTGTGCACTAGGTGGCAAGGGCGGTCACTCATATTTTAGAACAGACCTCTTCTAAATCCCCTTATAATGATTTTTGGCAATGTTAATTTTATTTCTATTATTTACTTGTTTTTGAACTGATGTTTTTTTTATCATGACCATTTAATGATATGTTCCCATAATTAAGGGAAAAAAAAAAACATTGTCATATTTACAAACAATACAAAATTAAATGTTCAGAAAACATAAAGAATAAAAAAAACTATACTGTATTGATCTAAAAATTGATTAAATACAAATTAATAGTAATCATCAGGATGGTTTTGATAAAAATGACCAATGATTTTTTAGCCTGTCTGATAGACCAGGCTGGTTCAAAACATTCTTAAGTGATTGAAGGATCAGTGTGTTGCATATATTTTTGATGTACACTGCAATGTGTGTGTGGTCAGCATAAGATAGAAGTTACTGAATGTTCCGGATTCTCAGAAGTGAATGCTTAATAGAGTAAGTGGGTCCTCAGAATAAATTGCTCTTAGAGAAATGATGTTCAGTGACTGACTTAGAGTTCTCTAAAGTTCCACCACAATGCATAAAAGAGACTCAAACACAAAGATATCATCCCATAGGAATCTTTTAATAACGTATAGAAAATGCATTAAAAAAAGGATCTATACATCGGCTAACAGCATCCAGGACAAGAGATACAAGAATAACTAGGGCAGTGAACCCTGTTGCAGGCACCTCTCAGTAGTCTTTTGTTTGGCAGTAAGGACCTGCTTCCCAAGCCTCTTACCCTATATGCATCCAGTCACTATAGTGGAAGTAAGACCTTACCTGGCACTATGTCATTTGAAAACTGGGGAACACTAGCATTTGGACTGGATGTAAACCAGGGCACACATAAAATAATGGTAAAGAAAATGAAATCTCACATATTTTGGGAAAAGTAAAGAATTGGCTTCTGACTATAGCAGTTAACCCTTTATACAACAAGACAGTAAGGCGTTGGCTTGTAATATTTTTTTTGGCCAATGCAAGTTATCAAAATTAAAAAGTTGAATCCTGTCCACAGAAAATATTTACTGTCATAGATGCTTGAAGGAAATAAAGTTATTGAAGGTTCCTGGATGGCTGCTTTGTCTTCAGTGCTACACAGGAAGCTTACTCCTCTTGCAAAGGTCAGGCAATTATACAAAGACGTCTTCATTGACCAAAAAGAATCGGAGGAGCAAGAGAGGAGCTGAATTTGGCACATTCATTTTTTAGCAAGACATTTACTCTTCTGCCTGCTGAAAAACATTTTTGCAGGTGCTAAAGGAACTGAAGAACCGCTGTCTCCGCAGGGAGCAAGGTCAATAAAAATTAAATATGGACTTTGCCCCAGCGAAAAGGGGGAAATAATAACTCTAATATTAATAATTATAATAATAATAAAAAAACATAGCTTCCTTGGTAAGAATAATTCAGCTGTAGAAAGGATGAAGAAGGTCAAGCAATGGGCAAATGAACAGTCAGTATTAGTAGCAGAAAGTAAAGATGAGGCAATGCAGAACATTTTGTTAAATAATTTATGATGGGAAAAGAGGGTCTAAATACTGTACAATAAAGGATAAATCAAAAGAGGAAAGTGCAGTGCAGGGAAAAATTCAATAACTTAATCTGTAAAATAGAATGTATTAATAATAGGAAGGTAGTCTAAGACAGTGGTGGCCCCTTTGATGACAAGTTATTTACAACCATGGCTGCACTTTATTCTGGGACTGAAGTGCTAGCACTATACATTTATACAGTTTACAGAGCCTTGAGTGCCTAATATATTAAAGGGAGCCACTCAATTTTAAATTTCTTAAATTCCCAAGAGCAAAAACCACAAGATTGCTGTTTTTGTGCTAGAAAAGCTACTTCTATATTACCCTGTGACTTAGGTTCTCTCTTTTTTTTTTTTTTTACTGCGTCCTAAATTCACACGATGTATGGGCTAAGTTCTGTACAGTTGCCATTCCCCTGTCCAATAAGACTTTCTTAGTGGTCAGTAAGGGCACTTTCATTGGGCAGAGACTATTATTGTGGAACGTAAAGCCAGAGAAAGTCAAGGAACCCTTAACAAAGTTAAACTAAATCAGAGAGGTCAATTAAAGAAAAAAAAAACATTGGACCACGGTCCATTAACTTTATAGGCACAACACCAATCTATTGAAATTTGATACAAACTTTATTAATGAACAATTTAAAGGTCATTAAAATCACATTAAAATGTAGGTTATGGTAGTGACCCCTTAATGTAATAAAAGTACACACTATACAATATTAGTGATATAATATAAATGTCATCATCCAGGGACTGTCACCATCCTTTCACATAAATCTATGCATATATCGCTTCCTCAAGTGCAGAGGTGCAAAATCTGGACTGCTTCACAGAGCGTCAGCAAAGGTAGAGTCCCAAAAATGGTATGTCATCAAAGCCAACCTGGCCCCCTCCATAGATCAAAGGAGGAAATTAGGGTCCACCCAAATATAAGAGATAGGACAGTAGCCACTTCTGTTTAAGTATGCACTCCTATATAGAAACCATCAAGGGTGCCTGAGCATATCTTTCAAGGCTTGACACTGGGGATCCATATGAACAGGCAAACAATATAGCAGTTCAAAATTCATTCCTCCAAAAATCTAATAGTATAGAAGCAGTGTCCAGGATCCTCCTGCTACGTCCACATTGGGGGGATCCTGGACACTGTTTCTATATTATTCGATTTTTGGAGGAATTCATTTTGAACTGCTATATTGTACCAGTTTACAAAAAGTTAGCCACTGCACTCACCTATAACTGGCCTATGCAGAAAGGAGCATTGGAGGGCAACACATGTCAAAAAAGGCCAAGGAAAAATCCAAGGAAAATTCCAAGCTCTACTTACTGACCAGCCTGCGACCAACCAAATTGACCTGTCCAACAGTATGCGTTTAAAAACCCCTGTTTTTAAAACGCATACTGTAAGATAGGTCAATTTGGTTGGTAGCAGGCTGGTCGGTAAATAGAGTTTGAAATTTTCCTTGGATTTTTCCTTGGCCTTTTTTTTATATATTGTACCAGTGTGCCTGTTCATATTACCTTTTAATTGTGCAATAATAAAGTTTGTATCAAATTTGAATAGATTGGTATTGCCTATAAAATACATGGACCGCGGTCCAACATTTGTTCTTCTTTAAGTGATCTGACTCTAGTATGAGGCACTTTGATATCCTTTAGGTTCACAAGCCTAGGGTTGGTTTGCTTCCACCCTTCCTTGTCTCGTGTTCATTATTTTCAAATAAATCAAGAGAGGTGTACAAAAGAATTGTAGTTAATAGCAGGTATCTTGTTGTGGCTGCTCATAAGAAAGACTTTAAAAAGAAGTGTCTGCTGTTGCTAGACAAACCTTAAATTCTACATTTTAAGCTCAGTTTGTGTTGGAATAAGTTTGAAACTGAATGGAGAAGTGGAGCCGGGGAGCCACAAGACAATCTTCATTAATTTTCAGACCTATTTTTCTTTTCCTGGCAATCTTTAGATGTAATGGAACAGGGAAGTTGGTGGAGGGGGGAGTCAGCCATCTATGCTGGAGGAGATAGAGTGATCTGTGGGAGATCTGTATATAAAGTATTCTGCATATAATAGTCTTCTGATTTTAATATTTCCCAGATCAAAATATGTGCTTTGTGAGGGAAAAGGGTCGGAGCCTGTAGGAATCATTCATGTGCAAAAACCAAGCAACGTATTGAGTCCAAAACTCCACCTTGTTTTGCTCTCTGCAATAAATATATTATGACATGGGTAATAATAAAAAAAAATAAAACTGATAAATTCTATACAAAAAGATTTACATATACCTAGGGCAGAACTCTAAATATAGGCCTGGGCTTCTGACCAATGAACCTTGAGTTTACTTGCTCAGTGAACTGTATGAAAAAGAGGGCTGCATTACTCCAATAATGCAAAAACCCAAAAATATGATGTTGCCCACCACTGATCTGAAAAAAAGACAGTCTAAGATTAAGAAAATGGGTATAAGTGACTTTGCTGGTGATGTGAAAGAGGGCAATGCTAGGTAGATGAGGGTGAAGTATGTTTTTGACTAGTGGGTCAACTAAGATTAGAGCTGGAGGGAGCGTTTCTTCATGGTACGTTGGTTGTATGGTCTCATCTTCATCTCCACAAATGGGATAGAAAACTCATGGCCTTTCCAGTGATACCAGTTTATTCCCTGTAAAAGAAAATGGAAAGAAAAAAAAAATCATATAAGTAAGTGAAACAGTTAACATGTACAGCTTACTTAGTCCCTTGAAATAGAAACCACATTACTTAAACTTAACCTGTATTTTATATATGCGGTGTATAACGAGGTAAAGTTACTGCAGAGTTCCTTAAAACAAATCACTTACCAGGGGCCCAGGGGCTTTAATGCTGTAGCGATCTGCTACCAAAGCACAAAGTTCTTTTAAATTTTCAACCTACTTGAACCTTACACAGACCATACTCCCACAGGACAGTGCTCAGGCCTTGAGTGAAGCATCACAGCAGCTCTAACAGCCTATTTATCTTAAAGCAAACCTTTACCCTCTTCAAAAAGTTTGAATTACAACCTTCAATCCCACCCATCAGCCGACACATTGATTTTTTCTACCCCTCTAAATACCTTTTAAGTTGGACCCAACCCTGCATTTCTGGCTTTCTCACTTAGGTGGAAATGAAGCCCCCTCCCTACCTGAAGCTTCATCAGAGGTCAACTGCAAGATCCTGGAAAACACAGTTCCCCTCATGATGATCTAATTATGTCAGAAGAAAATCTGGTGGCATGGGACCAGTTCTGCCTCTGTAGAGTGGCTGGTTACACCAGACAACACTGGATTTTCTGGGCTTGCGAGTATGGTTTTTGGGGACAGCCCAGCACTAAAGGGGGGTGGGGGAGTGAAATTTCTAAGGCTACAGGGTAATCACATCTCTTTTACATTGGAAGATTTATTGATTTGTTGGCTGTCATGTCATTTTAAGCACACAAAAATCACGATTATGCATTATAAAGGGAATTTACTCAATAGATAAGACTATAATTCTACCACTGCACTGTACAGAACTCGGTTCAGTCACATCTTGAGTATGCCATCCAGTTCTGGTCTCCAGTCCTCAGGAGGGATTTGCTGGAACTGGAGAGAGTCCAATGAAGGGCATCAAAGTTTATAAAAGGACTGGGGGACCTCAGTTATAAAGAAGACTACATGCATTAAACTGATTCACCCTGGAGAAGGGACACTTTAGAGGAGATATGATTGACTGATTGTAACGATGGGGTTGATTTACTAAATGCTAAAAGTCTGTGGAATTCACGTGCAGTTGCTCTAGATCTGAGGGGAACATGCAAGGGAAATAAAAAAACAGCATTTTTGCTTGCACATGATTGGATGGTAGAAATCAGCAGAGCTTCCCTCATTTCACAGCTTCCCCTCACATCTAGCGCAAGCGCACTTGCGGTGCACAGTATATTTGTCTTTACTAAATCAACCCCTGTGTATATATGTGATGTTAATGAGATATCTGTCAAAAAGCAGTTAAATCACCTTAGTAATAGAGAGATTTAATTTCTGATAAGAAGCATATTGCAGACTTAAGCGCAAGAGAAAGGTCAAGTCTCAATTTAAACACTGTTAATGATGCCAGGTGTGAAACTTCATGTGAGCATGCCACAGACCTGAGGTATGTCTGGCAGATCTACTTTCATATGCACTTCAGAAGAGGAGAGGACTCTACCTGTTCATGCCCTGAGCACACACGGTTATAGGTGGATCATTACATCAAGCCTGGATATGTGTAATGACACATATACAACCTATTATTACAATAAGAAATGTAGTTTTGTGGGTAGCTCAGTGGTTAAGTGCTCAACAGCACTAGGGTCATTGGTTCAAATCCCAACTATGGCACTACCTGCCTGGAGTTTGCATGTTCTCCCTGTGCCTGTGCGGGTTTCCTCCCACACTCCAAAGACATGCTGGTAAGTTACCTGGCTCCTCTCTAAATTGGCCCTAGTATGTGTATGTATGAATGTGAGTTAGGGACCTTAGATTGTAAGCTCCTTGAGGGTAGGGACTGATGTGAATGTATAATACATATGTAAAGTGCTGCATAAATTGATGCTATATAATTACCTGTAATATGGAAATAAAATACAAGACTGGTGGGTGGTGGTGGCAGCAGGCAAATTTTATTATCACTTTCTCAGAAACATTAAATGATCAAGAATCCTACAATTTATATGATGAAATTAGGCTGTAAGCCCAAAAAGTTATGTGGTCATATTATTGGCATAATAAAACTGACTTTAGAGGGCACCTCATTTGCCTGACCTTATTTTTATTATTGTTATCTGATAAAAGTCTGACATATACTGCAGCAAATTAAGTTTTTTTGACCAATGGTTGGTCCCTCTATAGAAGGACATGGCGGTATTAGCAGTCAGCCAGGCCCCCTTATAAAACAATCATTACCTGAGTAACCTACACTTTGATGGACCTTTGTCCTTTGAGGTCCTTGTACAAAGGCATATGCTTCTTCTCATCTTCTTTCAATTTCCTTTCTGGCTCTCTATCCTGACAATGAAAGTGCTGCTAGCATGAAAATCTAATCGTTTGCTATCTGCACATTTTTCTGTCATGTTGATATAATTCATACTTTGCTCTTTTTTTTCCAGTGCGTTTAACTACAAAATTTCTATGTCCGATATAAGAAGCAACTATTTGTCATTTACTTGCGCGTAAGGGCATTATAGTATATAGCTACATTTCTTCAGCATCTTACTCTGCATTAGCCGAAAGGAATTGTAAAATGCTCATTTCGAGCAGTAATTCAAAAGACTAATTACAGTAAATCACAGATGACCTCGCCGATGTAAGTATTTTAATGTGTAATTAAGCGATCCTCGCAGTAAAGGATGGGAAATATACCAATTTTACATTGCTTGTACACACTATATTATTTTCATTGATTTCACCAGGGTAATTGAGATGTAATTGGAAGCCCGAAGCATCTTCAAGATATGTATGTTTTGTTACAGCTATAATTTTTCTGAGCGGTCAATCGGCTAGTGCAGGGTTGCTGGAGGGAATTTATTAGGCGTTTGGTGATGCTTAGTCTTAACAGACAATCTTTCCCTTAAGACCTGTTTGTCATGTAGAGAGGGCTTATATTTTTATGCCTCTGTCACTGTGTCTACATGCATGAACCTATATTTAGTACTTTAAGTTAAAAATGAAGATGTTTCCTCAATGGCATTGTTTTTCTCTATAGCTTATGTTGGGGATGGTGACGTTACGCAATAAAAATTAGCTGCCTGCTACATGCAACTTAGATGCTTCACTTGTTTGTTTTAGATGTATTCACTACTGTACTGAGGCGTGCAAGTCTACACAGTGATAAAAGTCTTAGGAGTTGATTTACTAAAGGCAACTAGGCCGTTCACTTTGCAAGAGAAATTTCCATTAGCTCAGTGACTATGCTCGAAACTCCCTTTGCAAAGAATACCAATGAATGTGAATTTTTTTTTTTTTATTCATTTTTTCTTGCACATGATTCGATGATGGAAGACCAATAATGGAAGTAGGCCTTCACCATATTCACTAAGCTGGGGAATATTTCCCTTGTCAAGCATACCCTTGTTAACTATTTTATTTTGAAAAAATTGAATTAATAATTCTTCAGATCTGATGCTTTGGCCTACATACACAACAAAGCGGAGCAATAAGAATTAGACATGTGCACAACAAAAAAATTTGTTTATTTTCGTTTCGTTTTTTTAGTTTCCGAAAAAAAATCGTTTTTTTTTGTTTCGTTTTTTTCGTTTCCGTTGATTCGTAACGATTCGTAAGTCGTCGTTGTTCGTATTCGTAACGATTCGTACATTCGTAAGTCGTCGTTGTTCGTATTCGTAACGATTCGTACATTTGTAAGAGTTATTTTTCGTTGATTCGTTAGTTTCATTTTCGTTCATTCGTTTATTCGAAATTCGGACGCATTCGTAGTTATTCGTACATTCGTAACATTCGTAGATTCGTAATCGGAGCATAATTCATAATTTTATGTAATGTGTATGCTATTATTACATTTTAATAATTTACGAATCGAAAAAAAAGTTACGAATGTACGAATTTTTTTGTTCAATTCATTCATTATGAATCGAAAAAAAAAGTTACGAATGTACGGATTTTTTTGTTCAATCCATTCGAAGCAAGTTAAGCAGCACCATTGTAAGGGACACGCAAAATTACCAATTCAACAAAAAAAAAGTTACGAATGTACAAACTTTTTCGTTAATTTTCGTTGTTCCTTTTTCGTTTTTCGGATTTTCGTTGTTTGGTTTTTCGGATTTTCGTTGCTTTTCGGATTCGTTCGATTCGAACGATTCGTTAATCGGATTCGTACGATTCGAACGATTCGTTATTCGGATTCGTTCGATTCTAACGATTCGTTCATTCGTACGAAAACGAACGAACAAAAAAAACGAAAAAAAAACGAAAAACGAAAAAAAAACGAAACAAATTGCACATGTCTAATGAGAATACAGTACAAACTTTAGGTACACAAGGGGGCTGATTTACTAAAACTGGAGAGTGCAAAATCTGGTGCAACTCTCATAAGAAACCAATCAGCTTCCAGTTTTTATAGTCAAAGCTTAATTAAACAGGCTGAAGTTAGAAGCTGATTGGCTACCATACACAACTGCGCCACCTCATTTACTAAGCTCTGCAGCAACTGCACTTGCAGACTGCAACTGCACTTTGCAAAGTGCACAGTCTATTTGCCTTTAGTGAATAAACCTCTATGTGTTTTTGTCATCCTTACAAAAATGCATTAGACAGAAAGATTTATGACTACAATTTCTGTTATCATATCGTATCATATCCTAACATATATTGATAGAGTATGTAATCTTTTATTTAATGTTCACATTTTGTGTATTGATTCATTTTTTGAATATGTTTTACATCTGTTGTTTTCTTTGTTAAAATGTAATAAATATATATTGAAACATGAAAAATCCTTTCCATGTGAACAACCAATTTGCCTTTAGTAAATCAACCCCCTTGAATATCAGGGTTTAGTAATAGGAATAGTGATTTTGGCTAATAAAATTTTGCCGCAAAATTACCAATTTTGCTTTGCAAAAGTGAGTTCTACGAGTTTTGCTTATTGATCTGCTTAAGTGAAACTTGAAAAAAAAAAAAAAAGTAGATTTTTTATTTTTTTTATCAACAGTATTTATGTTTTATTTACAGTATTTATTGGGATGATGGGCAAGATTTAGGGTAATTATGTTTTTTTCATTTATTTATTGTTTTAATGTGTGTTTGTTGTCTTTTTGATCACTTTGGCATTATTTCTGTACTGTAATTTTTTTTTAGTTTTTTTTTAGCTTAGTTAATATTCTTGTAAGAAAAAGTGTGGAGAAAAAAAGAAAAATTAGGCAAATGAGTGGCTTTTTCTTGGCACAAGGACAGGTCCTGTATAGCTGAAAAGAGCTTCAATAATTCTCAGCTTATTGCACTCTTTAAAGCCACTATAAACCACCTTAATATTCCCTTCCCCGTTGACTCTGATGTATTTAAATGAAATAGCATCAATTTGCCTTGATTTACATTAATCCCCCAGTTTTTGCCGAAATGTGGGAGAAATTAAAATAGTCAGTATCACTCACACTTTCTTAGGCTTCATGCACGCAAAGGGAATTCGATTTTCTTCTCTGAATGCTTTTTACTCCTGGCAGGAAAAAGCTGCTTAAAAAATGTACCCAAAGCCGTGTATTGAACACGTGTTTAGGAGCGTCAAGCATTTGAGTGTTCATGGATTCCACTGGCCAGAATATTCATTTATTATGGTCATTGGAATGAACGCTCAAGAGCTAAACGTGTCCAGTGTTTAAGTGTGTTTAGATGCATTTAGACACATTAGGCACTTCAAGTGTTTTTTTTTGCTCAGACGCTTCTTTCAGCCTGTAAATGCTCCTCTTCTAATGTGCCTGTAAACTATGTATGCATGGACACATATGCTAACATAGTTTTTTCAGGCTGAAAAAAAAATGCCAAATGCCTGTAAAAAAGATTTTGTGCATGAGGCCTTTAGTAATACATTTACCATTCATTAAGAACCCAAAGATAAAAATAGTCATACATATACAGTAAAACTTTGGATTGCGAGCATAATTAGTTCCGGAAACATGCTTGTACATGCTTGAATTTCCCCTTAAGACATAATGGAAACCCAGATGATTCGTTCCACAACCATTTACTCATAAGTCTTTCAGTTTATAGTCCATATAAAAAGATTATAGCAATGTGATAGGTTGTGTAACCATAAAATGTCCATCCACAAACGAAAGCCTCCACAAGAGGATTAGATGCAAAATCCAGCAGGAGCGACAGAGTATAAAAGAGAAGAGAGGCGCCTCTAAATGTAGCAATATGATTACATCTAATGAAGGTACAACATTTAGAAACTCACATGGTTGATGATTAAAAGAGGCACATCTAAGTATGCAGGCATCCGGGGTAAAGCTGTCCACATAGACCATCCTCCGCACCACCGGTGTTCTGACAAGACAGGTCCCCCCATGAGATAGTGTCCGCCCTGTACTGCACAAGCGTAGCGCTTGCGCAGTACAAAGGACAAAGGAGATGCTGAAAGTCTCTGAAGATTAACAGCTGTTCATCAGCTCTACACGGCACCTGCGTACTTAATACTACATTGTGTCACATGCTCCCAAACGCTCCGGATGCTTGTGGGGGTGGAATTGTAAAATGGGCATATCTTTGGGGGGGCGTTTTTACAGAACTGACGGGTGGGTTTAGCAATGTTGATGGGCGGGTTAGGTGGATTGTAACATTGAACTACCCGCCCTTATCACCACCCCATCTGTGGTCATTGTGTAGGCACCCTGCCCCTTGCAGAGTTGTAGGAGAATCGGGAGCGTGTGACAAAATGTAGTATTAAGTGCGCAGCCGCCGTGTACAGCTGATGAACAGCTTTTACTCATTGGAGACTTTCGAAGTCTCGTTTGTCCTTCGTATTGCGCAAGCGATGCGCCTGCGCAGTACAGGGTGGACACTATCCGATGGGGGACATTTCTCGACAGGACACCGGCTCTCATTGCTGTCAGTCTGCAATCGTGACCTGGAAGACTACCCTGCAGTAGAGTGATCTCAAAGCGAGGCTTGATGTGGACAGCTTTACCCCAGATGCCTGCATACTTAGATGTGCCTCTTTTAATCATCAACCATGTGAGTTGCTAAATGTTGTACCTTCATTAAATGTAACCATATTGCTACACTTATAGGCGCCTCTCTTCTCTTTTATTCTCAGTTGTGACATGACACTACTTTTGTATATCAAGACAGCACTTGTTTATCAAGTCAAAATTTTATTTTGAATTTTTCTTGTCTTGCAAAATGCTCTCAAACCAAGTTACTCTCAAACAAAGGTTTTACTGCATACTAGCATGCGTTAACAAACTCTAAAAAGGTATGTTTCAGATTTGTGTGGGCACCAGCGAGTTTATCACATACTAGCCTCTTAGGCCTCTCACACATTCCAGCAAAAAGATTGACACACAATAACTTTTCTTTTTAGCTCCCACAAAGCTAAAAAGAAAATGCAGCCCTTTGCAACTTTTTCTTCCTGTGTTCTACATAAGAGCCCATTCACACTAGAACTGTATGTGAACAGTGTGTGGTTCCTGTGTGCTTCACATGCAGTTCTGTGCAGTGCAATTTCAGCCCCTTCATTTTGAAGGTGCCAAAAGTAGTGCATGAATTAAGGGTTATGAGACGGCGCTAGTCACAGCGTAAAATACGTCAACTTTTACTCTACCCCGCACTGTGTGTGATGTCTTTTGCATGAAGGATCAATAAAGGTGAAGCAGTGCAGCAAATTCTGAATTTCATTTAGTTGTGCACTACTTTTTCAAACTTACTTTTGTACCATGCGATTCAGCGCAGGCAGGAGTGGGCTAACGCAATGTGTTTGCAACCTGCGTTTGGAGTGTCAAACTGACCCCCGCAGCAGATTGCAAGGGCATTGTGATCGGCTCTCCCGCACTGCATTTCAGTGTGAACGGGCCCAAAATAAGTATTTGTCAGATAAGAGTAATACATTCTTGTAGTTGGAATTTCAGTGGAGAAATCTTTTAATGGGAGTGCCTAAGAGTTATATTATGGCGCACACTGCATAATGCTGGGTGTCGTCTGCCATATTGAAATAATAATTAGTAGAACAATGAGTAGCACTTTTATGCATACGTGTAGACCTAACAATGAGCAGATGACTAAATTGGAGCACATGTATGGAGCCTACAAAGATCCACAATGAAAAGAAGACATAAGCCACATGTGGATTCTGTGCCACTGGTTGTAAAATACTTAGGTTGGTTATTAAACTGGTAACTCAATTAGAAAAGTACCACTTTAAAATGTTTCAGGCTTACAATTGCGTTTTCAAAAAACTCACACCTAAAAGCTACATTCTGTGCTATTTAATAGACTAATAAAGAAACTTTCCACAGTCAGGTTGTGTGGTGGATCCTTCAATTCATTGTACTTATCTACCAGCAAGACCGCATCAGCACCTGACCATAGTGGATGGATGTGAGAGCTAACATCAACTTGGAGCGCTTTGTTTGACACTTGTTTTTGTACATCTGCTTATCAGGCTGAATCTTGATCCATCAAGATCCAGTGAGCTATGCTAATGTGTTTCTTCTGGAATTAAATTAATTATTGAGTTACTCATAGGGGTCTATAATAAAAAGAATTGCTGTGTAAATGCCTCAGCATTTGCACAGCCATCTCAAGTAATATCTACAATGTGTTTAAACTGGTAGTAAAGGTGATTTAAAAATGTATACCTACAGCTAAGCCTATAATAAGTCTTACCTGTAGGTACAGTAAATATCTCCATAACGTACACTGTTTAGGAGATATTTACTTTAGCAATGCTGGTGACGTCACCGCTGTATGTGCACTGTGCTTTCTTTGGATGGCCATAGAGTCTCTATGGTTCATAGAGAGCTGTGCCCCGGCTGTGACGTCATCGTGGCTTGGCCAGTCATACAGAACCCGGAAGGAAGACCGGGTGAAGATGGAAGCCCTATCACTGGTGACAGCGGCCTCCTAGACATGTGCACACTGAAATATTTTGTTTCGGAATTTCGTTTTCGTCCGAAAAATAAATTTATTTAGTTACTCTCGAAATCAGTTTTTATTTATTTTGTTTTGTTAAAAAATGCATTTGTCCGAAAATCCAAAACAATTCAGGTCGAATCTGTCATTGAAGGCTTATGGTGTCTGTCGAATGTTCTAAGAAGATTCGATGGAGCAGCTAAACTGTACGACGCTGCAATCGTACATTTACGGACGAATGTTACGCCTATAGTAGAATTCTAATGTTGTATGACACTAGTAATAATTATATTTATTAATTATTATTACTAGTCAACTAACATTAGAATTCTTCTATAGCCTATGGGCAGAGCATTTGACCATAAATGCCCGCTCACGGCGACTGCTTCGTCAAATCTTTATGTCGAATCTTTTCTCTCTATGTCGAATAATTTTGGACTAATAGAGTTAGGTTAGGCACATTTGACCTTTTTTGCTATTGTCTCTATAGTAGAGTCCAGGTAAATCCAAATCCTATAAAAGACAGGTGCTTGTCCCTTTAAATATTGCAGCAGCGCTAAAATACAGTCCTTTTAAATTAATTTAAAAGAGTTCATAAAAAATCATCATGGTAACCCGGAATAAAAAGTCCGTATTTGGTGCAGTGAACAAAAACTTCTTGTAATATAGTGATACACCTTCCACCGGATAATCAATTTTTCACCGCGTGCAGTTCACACTCCCCTTTGGGGATGCACTCACCAGAAATACGATAAATATAAGCATTTCAATCAAAGCCATAGGTAACTGCCATCTCCTCAGCACGACCACCTCTTCACCATCTGCAAGCACTAAAGCAGATCCACTGGACGACGGTCCCAACCTCAAATGTTGGAGTGGGTCTTGTTCGGGTGGCGTACTGCTTATTTTAGGCAACAGACAGAAAAAGCAGCTAGAGAAAGATAAAGGAGTTAGCGACTGGTATTTCAGCTGGAGCAAGGAAACGGTATTCCCTTCCAATCCACCAATCACCTGGTGCTTTAGTGCTTGCAGATGGTGAAGAGGTGGTCGTGCTGAGGAGATGGCAGTTACCTATGGCTTTGATTGAAATGCTTATATTTATCGTATTTCTGGTGAGTGCATCCCCAAAGGGGAGTGTGAACTGCACGCGGTGAAAAATTGATTATCCGGTGGAAGGTGTATCACTATATTACAAGAAGTTTTTGTTCACTGCACCAAATACGGACTTTTTATTCCGGGTTACCATGATGATTTTTTATGAACTCTTTTAAATTAATTTAAAAGGACTGTATTTTAGCGCTGCTGCAATATTTAAAGGGACAAGCACCTGTCTTTTATAGGATTTGGGTTTACCTGGACTCTAATATTGCCTTATTACCGATTTTACTGTATTTTATAGTAGCTGCTTTAATAATAGCCAATAGTCATTATTGGGTATTTACATGTGTTTGGTCAACTGCACTTAAGTACGCATAATCCAGGAGCGCGGAGTGATAGTCCCAGAGGGAGGCATTTGTTTGGCACTATCCTTTCACATTGTCTCTATAGTGTCAAATCTTTTCTCTCTATGTAGAATAATCTTGGACTAATAGAGCTAAGGTTAGGCACATTCGACCATAGGTTCAATGGACACAGATCACTATTGTCAGCGTCATGTCGAATCTCCTATCTATATCGAACTGTTTTCACAACGAAAACGAAAATAAAGTATTTGTTTATGTTGGATCTTTCGGTTTTTTGATTCTGCATATGTGTTATCGTTTGTTAAAAGCAGGATTTTTAATGCAGAAGTGACATGCTTTGTTTCTTCTGAATTAAAGCTAATTACCTGCCTGACCGTTCCTGTACAGTGAGCTGCACTAGAAATTTGGCAATGCTGAAGCTGACTCTGCCTGGCCAATTAAATCAGCTGGCGATTGAGACCTAGAAGCCAGGCACCTAAAGATATCAGCAGCCGGTGGGGAGCTCTGTTATGCCACTTCGCTGGATCCAAGGTTCGCTTTAAAGTAGATCTTAATCATAACAGTGTATCATAAACAACTGCTATCATTCTTTTTCATACATTTTTTATTTTATTTTTTTTCATCCTTTTTTCACATATCAGCACTAATATTCTCCTCCAAGCTGTGGTCAATACTGTAAATTGTACCATTTCAATAAAAAAAATGGTGTAAGGCCTCATTCACAGGAGGCGGATCCGCTTCCACGGAGTCTGCCTCTGTCCGCCGGCTCAGCAGGAGATCGCTAAGTTGATCTCCGCTGAGCCGGCGGATGACAGGTCCCTCTCTGCTCACTGAGCAGGGAGGGGCTTGTTGAGCGCCGCTGGTTTCTATGGAGAGATCGGATGAAAACAGACAGCATGTCCATTTTCATCAGATCTCACCCGATCCGATCCGCCAGCAATGGATCCGGACGTAGGGCCATCCGTCTGTTTATAGCAGATCGGACTGGGTCAGATGTCAGCGGTCATGTCACCGCTGACATCCGTTGCTCCATAGACCAGCATCAAGCACCAGTTCAGGTCTGCTGTCAAAACTGACAGGTGGACCTTAACGGTCCGACAGTGTGAAAGGGGCCTAAGTTTAAGTCTCATTCTGGGAATTTGATTGCAACTACCACCAAAACATCCAGTGTTGGAAACCAGAGGCAGGGAGCAACATCTCACCCTCTGTCATATCACAGTGGGCAAGCCCCTCCCATAACCAAAGGCATGCATGCAGTATTTTGTAGACATGTGCACACTGAAATATTTTGTTTCGGAATTTCGGTTTCATCTGAAAAATACATTTATTTAGTTACTCCAGAAATACATCTTTGTTTATTTTGCTTCATTAAAAAATGCATTTGTACGAAAATCCAAATGAATTAAGGTTGAATCTGTCATTTGAAGGCTTATGGTATCTGTCGGATGTTCTAAGAAGATTCGACAAAGCAGCTAAACTGTACGACGCCAAGATCCTACATTTCCAGTCCAATGCCTTGCCCACAAGCTATAGTAGAATTCTAATGTTGTTTGACTAGTAATAATTATAATTATTATTACTAGTCAAACAACATTAGAATTCTTCTATAGCCTATGGGCGGAGCATTTGACCATAAATGTCCGCTTGCTGTTTTTAGCTGCTTTGTCGAATCTTCATGTCGAAGCAGCGACCACTAACAGCTCTATAATGTTGAATCTTTTCTCTCTATTTCGAATAATCTTGGACTAATAGAGTTAGATTAGGCATATTCGACCGCAGGTTCGATAGACACAGATCGCTATTGTCACCGTCATGTCGAATCTTCTATCTATATCGAACTGTTGTTGCAACAATACGAAAATATAATAGATATGAAAATAAAGCATTTTTTTAATTTCGCATCTTTCAGATTTTGGATCCTGCGCGTTCATTATCGTTTTGTTAAAACGAACCCCCGAAATTCAGACGGAAATGCATTTGGACGATAACGAATGCACATGTCTAGTATTTTGCACAAGCAAAAATGGAGTAAGGAATGGTGGGGGATTGCTAACATAAAGATGCTGCCTTTAGTTGCATTGTTCCTTATATAAATTTAGTATTTGCAGCTAGGCTGTAGACAGCTTGAAGTTTGTTTATGATTTTTGCATTTGTTGTAGTTCTCCTGAGGCCAAGGAATTGATTGCTTCTGCCTGCAGCTATTGTGTTTTCAGAAGATAGTGAGATGTCACAAGGTACGGGGGTCATACATATTTTCTCAGCCTTAGACAATCACTAAGTGGTTTATACCAGTGATGAGAGCTGTCTTTCTTATTGCAGAAAATCTTCAGATGAATCTTCCTCCTCCATACAGGCATAAAATCATAAGAGCAAACTTACCGTATTTATCGGCGTATAACACGCACCCTTTTCCCCTTAAAATCAGGGGAAAATTGTGGGTGCGTGTTATATGCCGATCCCTGCCAATCCCCCGCTGATTGTGAGGAAACGAGCTAGTGGAGCCGAGATTCACAAAGCCGAAGTACACTTGGCTTTACTCGGCTCCTCTCGCAGTCATGCCCACCTCCACTGATTGCAAGAGGAGCGAGTGCCGCTGACATACAGAAAGCCGAATGTACTTTGGCTAGTCTCGGCTCCTCTCACAGTCCTGCCCCTGACTGTGAGCAGAGCCGAGTCTAGCCGAAGTACACTCGGTTTTCTGTATGTCAGCGGTGCTCCCTTCTCTCCTCTCGCAATCAGTGGAGATGGGCGGGACTGTGAGCAGAGCCGAGTAAAGCCGAAGTACACTCAGCTTTCTGTATCTCGGCTCCGCTCGCTCCTCTCTGCTCACAGTTAGCGGAGATCGGCACCAATTTTAAATGAGGGCAATTCTGCAAATAGACTGGCAAGGCTGCAAAGGCACTGGGCAAGGCTGCAGATGGACACTGGGCAAGGCTACAATGATGGACAAGGCTGCAGATGGACACTGGGCAAGACTGCAATGATGGACAAGGCTGCAGATGGACACTGATAAGGCTACATTGATGGGCATTTAAATGAAAGTTTTTTTCCTTAACCTTCCCTCCTAAAAGTTTTTTTCCTTAAAATTCCCTCCTAAACTTGGGGTGCTTGTTATACGCCGGCGCGTGTTATACACCGATAAATACGGTAATTTAAAAAAAAGGAAAAGAAAAAAAAACTAAAGTGTAACCATTATTTTTTTTATGTTCACCAAACCACCATCTAAAGGAAGATCAGATCAGGATGATATCATCAGCCTACTTTTTTTAGCGTTTTTTCCTCCCATACTATTGCAGATTTTGTAGCATTTCCTCTCATGCTATTGCAGATTTTCCTTTCAGGGCAAGTATTACTGGCAAGTCTTTGGGGTTTATTTACTAAAGATGCAGAGTGTAAAATCAGGCTTACTTCTGCATAGAAACCAATTAGCTTCCAGGTTTTATTGCCAAAGCTTAATTGAACAAGCTGAGGTTGGACGGTGATTGGTTACCATGGACAGTTGCACCACATTCTGAGTGCACCAGTTTTAGTAAATCTACCCCTTTGTGTTGCTGGGTGCACCTTTAGGGCAGGTCATTGTTAGGGGGGATAGGTGGCCTGTTAGTGTCCAGCAGCTACTTTGGGGTCTCTCTACACTGGAAAGGTGAGTATTAGCAGATTGGTGCAGGTGATGTTTTGCACAGGCACTGAATGGACAAAGTTACAGTGTCTTTTTAACCAGTGGTTAGTACTGAAGTCTTGGATATGGGAGCAAGTTATGAGGGGGAAAAATCCTTTTGACAGTTAACGCCAAAGGGTGGATAAAAGTATTTGAAAGTAAAGTCTCAAAAATTATAAAAAATCAGGACTGGCAAACACATGACCCAGCAAAATCAGAGTTGCTGGCAGAGCACATTTTTCAGAATTCTCTCATCACAATCATTAGTAATAATCTGCATATGTCAGCTTCCTTAAAAATCATTTGTGAGTGATTGTTAGTGATTCTGTTCAATTTAAGGCCTTAACAGAAATTTGCCAACCGTGGCAGATGTCATAAGGGCTGCTGTACTTAAGAGCTTCATTAAGCCAGTAAGATCTCCTGGAGGCTACTGGTCCTCACAGACCTATTTTATTACAAAGAAAAGAAAAATGAACTGCATACTTAGCATCTGCAACTAATCTCCTAACACTGTATAGAGTCCGTAGAGTAATATAAATTCTTTGCATATTTGCATTAAAGTGGAAGTAAACCTGATTCATGAACTCTGACCTAAGCACATATATCTGAAGTGTTTTCTTCTCTCTCTCCAAAGCTCTAAGTACCATGTCTTTATTCTGCTCCATTCTTCTGTTATCAGCATGGTAACTTCTGACAAGTTCTCCGAAATGGGAAAGCAGCTGAAAATTTGTGTATGAGGGAGGTTGTTATAAATATATTAGCAGAGAGCTTGTCTTGTCACAGCACAGCAAATATCTGCCTATGTGGAGGGGGTGTGTGTGCCTTTCCTCCAATCAGCTGTCTCCCAATGTAAGCCAAGACTACACTGCTACCTACTGTTGAATGAGGAAGTGAAAATTCTAACCCGATGTAAGAATTCTAAAGGATATAGCTAGCTGAAGACAACAGATATACATGTAAAACTTATGTAGGGAGATTTGTTTCATCTCTGTGTATCATCTGAGGCTGTTAACTTCACTGGGTATAGGAGAGGGTTTACATCCACTTTTTAATAAAAACCCCAGGAAGTTAAGGCTGCAATGTTGTCCCAACCCCACCCTCTCACATGACAAAATTCAGTATGAACATCACCTAAACTGGGTGGGATAGGGGGGTGATGAGTAAGTAGTGGGTGAAGCTTGTCTTAAAAAAGAATGAGGAAAATGAGAGCTGTTGGCCAGGATGTGTAGATCCTGCAGCAAGACTAATGATATCCTGGTAATTCACTTATAGAAGCACTGGAGGGGGGTAATGTAAGGTAATGAATGTATAGGGGCATACAGTAGAGTGTGATGATAGTATAAGTTTGAATGGTGGGGCGTGCTGAATATATTGGAGGGCAGGGTGTTTTCTCAATATACTGTGCTGTAAGTGACATACACTTGACTGCTCCATTCTGTAGATTGTGCAGTTTGTATGATACTCCACACTGTTCTACTCTGAATGATTTTCTCTTTTATATTCTTTTAGATTGTAAGCTCTAATGAGCAGGGCTCTCCGATTCCTACTGTATTAAATTGTATTGTAATTGTGCTGTCTACCCTCATGTTGTAAAGCACTTTGTAAACTGTTGGCGCAATATAAATCATGTATAATAATAATAACGATATTTTACATAACACTAAACATCATAGTAATATATACTGTATCTGGTAAAAGTAATTTGACTCATTAGGGTTTTCTATTCTACCCCTTTTATCAAACAGGAATACTTCTGCCAGTAGATAGTATTGCTATCATTAAATTTCCAAAGATATGTTATATATGGATTTGTAATAGTAGTTACATTAACTGCAGTAGCCAATAATAATGAAAGAACTTTAAAGTGGTGTTGCCACCAAAAACAAAAATTAGGCTAAAAAAAAAAAAAAAAAAAATAATTGGAAAAAATTTTTTTTTACTCACCTCTAAATGCCTGTTGCTAGGGGGTCCCTCGTAGTCTGCCACCTTCATTGCCCGGGCAATGACATCACTTCCCGTAGGCGCCACACAGTCATCTGGGACCTGTCATGTGTCCCAGATGAGTGAGCGTCGAATCACGGCGCACAGCGCCGCTCGCGCATGCGCAGTGGGTGCCCGGCTGTGAAGCCACAGCCTGGTGCCCACATTAAGATTGCCGGCGCCACGAGCGGAGCGGGGAACAAGGGGGGGGTCCCCCGCATTGCTGGACCCCGGGACAGGTAAGTGTCCGATTATTTTTAAGTCAGCAGCTGCCGTATTTGTAGCTGCTGGCTTTTAAAAAAAAAAAAATCGTGGGCACACCTCTTTAAGTGTTATGTTTCAAGCTTTAATAAACCTTTGATTGTGAAAAAAAAAAAAAAAGAAAGAACTATAGGAATGCTGAGATTGCCAGTCACAATTGACCACTCGTTCAAAAGTGGAATGTTTTCAGCAGAAGGAATTAAGATGAATCAAAAGGCTGGAGAAGCTCTTGCCCAATGTCAAATAATCTGGAGATCATGAAAGATCAACAGAAATAAAAATGGATGATCCTTCACATTACTGCCTATATTTTTCATGGCACCTTGGGTCGATGGTCAAGAATGCCAGAAGTGATGGTTATGGGCAACAGCCATCTAACCTGCAATAAGAAAAATGACCAAAGAACAAAATGCACTGAATAGGCCAGCAAACCTGGTCCCACAAGCCAAGCACATGATTGCACCCACCAAGGAGAACAGCATAGAAGAAGGCCAAAAAAGACCTGCTGACAAGCTGTTGAGAGAGAAGCAAAGAAGGGAAGACCAAGAAGGAAGTAGACACTGCCAAAAAATAACGTGCAGAGAAGAGGCATTGGAGATATGCTAATTCACAATGAAGAAAATGTAACACCCAATTAAACATTCTGTATAAAACAGACAAACACATTCTCGAAGCATCAACATGAAACGTGTGCAAATATTTAGTTTGTTTTCTTTAAAAAGCATTAACGTTTTTTTCTTATTGGTTTATTATGTTTGTTAATTACAGTTTTATGATTAGTGAGATGTACACCCAGATAAGGCTTGCTGTTGGAGCGAGAGTCAGAGTGTCTGAATTCAGAATTTTACAGGAGTTTCTGTTTCTCTAGCAATATGACTGAATCAAGTATCACTGGTGATACTTTGGCCTTGTTTGGGATGAAGGTAGGCAGTCCCATAGCACATTATTGTTTCAGAACTGTAATATCAGTTCATAAATATTAACAGATTTTTGAGTATATGAATTATTAATGAAAAGTATCTGTGCTAAGATGGGTTTTATACACGAGAGTAAAGCATATTTATATCCAAACTGTAAAGTACGATGCTAAAGCAAATATCATTTCACCTCTGTGATATGGGAAGAAATACCATGATTAGAGGCCAAGACAATTCTACGAAGCAAGATTTTAATCTTTCCTTCTCGTCTTCACTTTTGGCTTCTTACCAAACTGCAGTCTTTACTGGTTTTCAATTTTTCTCATCCTGATTTGGCTGCAGATAATTTACTTTTCTATAATCGCGGGAGAACTGGTACTTGCTGACCTTCACACATACAGTTTTCCGGCTGAAACTTCTCCTAGGTTTTTTTTTTTTTTGATATTGTGAAACTGAAGTTTTGAAAATAGGACAAAATATAAATAAGGGGTAAAAAGTACACTTATAATGTAGGCAATCAAATGTCTACATGAAGCCAGTAATCAGCTATTACACATAATCAGAAAAAACAAAACATGGAGGTGGATCCTTTTGCTTAAAGAGGAGTTCCCCTTAAAAAAAAATTAAAAGTCAGCAGCTACAAATACTGCAGCTGCTGACTTTTAATAATCGGACACTTACCTGTTCCAGGGTCCAGCGATGCGGGGGGGGGAACAAAGCCCCGCTTGTTCCCCCCTCTGCTCGGCAGCACCGGCATTCTTACTGTGGGCACCCAGCTGTGGCTTCACAGCCAGGCACCCACTGCGCATGCGCAAGCGGCGCCGCGTGCCGTGATTGGCCGCGCAGTCATCTGGGAACTGTCACGTGTCCCAGATGACTGACAGGAGGGAGGGGCAGAGCTGAGCCCTTTCTGCGCTGAGGGGAAGCGATGTCACCAGCCCAGGCACTGAAGGAGGCAGACTACGAGGGACCCCTAGCAACAGGCATTTAGAGGTGAGTTAAAAAAAACGTTTTTTCCAAATGTTTTATTTTTAATTTTTTTAGGAATTAGAATCTTTTATTTTTTTTTTATTTTTTTTTAGTGCAACACCACTTTAAGGGAAGGGGAACTGTTTGCCTCTGCACCCCCCTTCTTGGATTGGAAGCTGGGCAACTCTGCTGGAGGTCATATCTCTGGACTGATCATTGCCTAGTTTTTTTTCAATATCTTTAATTTGATTCCTCAATGAGGTAACAGTATGTAAAAGAAGAATCATAGGTGACCAAATCAGTTGTGCCTCGTCCTACGGACATTGAGTGTTTTTTTTTTCATACGAGTGTGCAATAAGATAAACTGACTCTGGAAAAAAGCTTTATGGGCTTCCAACAATGTAAAGGCTTCTGATACTGTACCTTCTTTCAATTAAAAATATTGCCTGAGTTCTGCTGACAAGCGATCATGAACATCAGCATGTTTAAGAAGAGATTTGTTTAGTCTCCTATGATAGACCCTAGTATGTGCATTTTGCAGAGCTAACTCTATGCAAAGCGTGATCTGATCTCAGAGCTAGTTACAAGTTGGGGTGGTGGTAACCATAACGTGGTCTAGTCTTGTGTAACTGTTAGACATGTGCAACACGGAAAAAAATTGTTAAGTTCGGATAGATTTGTTATGTTACTAATATTGTTTTGTTATAGAATTAATTTAGTTTGGTTTCTGAATTTGTTGTTTTCGTTAAATTTAGTTTAGTTTTCATTAAAATTAGTTTAATCTATACATTTTCTAATGAATTCCAACTTTTCAGAACGATTAGAATTCGGATCGGTCAAAAAATGATCAACCAATTTGAATTCTGTGTGAAGAAATAGCTGGTTGTTAAGCAGCGGGCCGGGAAATGGGCCGCCCCCATCCTTAACAACCATGAGTTATCATCTGTCAGCGGGCTTCCCCACTGACATATGAATGTAAAGATAAATAATGCCAGTAATTGCCCGGCAATGCAAAATTTTGTAAAAAAACTGCAAAGGGTCCTTCCCCCCAGTCCATACATGGCCCTTTGGGTCTGGTATGGATTTTAAGGGGAGCCCCATGCCAAAGAAAAAAAAAACCCTGTGGGGTACCCCCCAAAATCCATACCAGACCCTTATCTGAGAATTCAGCCTGGCAGGTCAGGAAGGAAGGGGGGGGGGCGAGCGAGCATCCCCCCTCCTGAACCATACCAGGCTACATGCCCTCAACATGGGGGGTGGGCGCTTTGGGGCAGGGGCAATTTTTTCGTAAAAATTAAATTTGACCTGTATGTGGCACATATATACAGTGGTGTGAAAAAGTGTTTGCCCCCTTCCTCATTTCCTGTTCCTTTGCATGTTTGTCACACTTAAGTGTTTCGGAACATCAAACCAATTTAAACAATAGTCAAGGACAACACAAGTAAACACAAAATGCAATTTGTAAATGAAGGTGTTTATTATTAAAGGTGAAAAAAAATCAAAACCATCATGGCCCTGTGTGAAAAAGTGATTGCCCCCCTTGTTAAAACATACTATAACTGTGGTTGTCCACACCTGAGTTCAATTTCTCTAGCCACACCCAGGCCTGATTATTGCCACACCTGTTCACAATCAAGGCATCACTTAAATAGGAGCTGCTTGACACAGTAAGGTCCACCAGAAGATCCTTAAAAGCTACACATCATGCCGAGACCCAAAGAAATTCAGGAACAATTGAGAAAGAAAGTAATTGAGATCTATCAGTCTGGAAAGGGTTATAAAGCCATTTCCAAAGCTTTGGGAATCCAGCGAACCACAGTGAGAGCCATTATCCACAAATGGCGAAGACATGGAACAGTGGTGAACCTTCCCAGGAGTGGCCGGCCGCCCAAAATTACCCCAAGAGCGCAGCGACGACTCATCCAAGAGGTCACAAAAGACCCCACAACAACGTCCAAGGAACTGCAGGCCTCACTTGCCTCAGTTAAGGTCAGCGTTCATGCCTCCACCATCAGGAAAAGACTGGGCAAAAATGGCCTGCATGGCAGAGTTCCAAGGAGAAAACCACTGCTGAGCAAAAAGAACATCAAAGCTCGTCTCAATTTCTCCACAACACATCTTGATGATCCCCAAGACTTTTGGGACAACATTCTGTGGACCGATGAGACAAAAGTGGAACTCTTTGGAAGGTGTGTGTCCAAGTATATCTGGCGTAGAAGGAACACTGCATTTCAGAAAAAGAACATTATACCAACAGTAAAATATGGTGGTGGTAGTGTGATGGTCTGGGGCTGTTTTGCTGCTTCAGGACCTGGAAGACTTGCCGTGATAAAAGGAACTATGAATTCTGCTGTCTACCAAGAGATCCTGAAGGAGAATGTCCGACCATCTGTTCGTGTACTCAAGCTGAAACGAACTTGGGTTCTGCAGCAGGACAATGATCCTAAACACATCAGCAAGTCCACCACCGAATGGCTGAAGAAAAACAAAATTAAGACTTTGGAGTGGCCTAGCCAAAGTCCAGACCTGAATCCTATTGAGATGTTTGGTATGACCTTAAAAAGGCCGTTCATGCTCGAAAACCCTCTAATGTAACTGAATTAGGACAATTCTGCAAAGATGAGTGGGCCAAAATTCCTCCAGGACGCTGTAAAAGCCTCATTGCACGTTATCGCAAACGCTTGGTTGCAGTTGTTGCTGCTAAGGGTGGCCCAACCAGTTATTAGGTTTAGGGGGCAATCACTTTTTCACACAGGGCCATGATGGTTTGGATTTTTTTTCACCTTTAATAATAAACACCTTCATTTACAAATTGCATTTTGTGTTTACTTGTGTTGTCCTTGACTATTGTTTAAATTGGTTTGATGTTCCGAAACACTTAAGTGTGACAAACATGCAAAGGAACAGGAAATGAGGAAGGGGGCAAACACTTTTTCACACCACTGTATTTAACAAAGTGAGGGGGTACCCACAAGTCAGCAGTTGAGCCAGAGATACAATCACCATGCCTGCTTTTCCAATGGGATCCATAGCGGTGAAGGAGACCAGAAATAGTCTGAAGCAACCTTGAAAGAAGATTTGTATTCTTTCACCTTTATAGTCAATACATGACTTTTTGCATGTGTTACTGAGCAAGGTCCCCTTACTGTCATAATAATGTAATCATACAATAATCTAGCTGTTTTTTTAAATCAGAATATTTTACCATTGATGGCTTTTATACTTTTATTGCCACACACAGTTCATTAGAATATGTTGAATTCTTCACATTGGAAGATAAAAATTGAAGCAAAAAGAAGTAGATTGATGAAAATCATGAGAAGACATTTATTGTCTGCCTTCAGCCACTCATTTTAATGAAAGTGGACCCACCCCAGAATGAATTTAGGAGCTGGCATATTACTGCCAGTATAATTACAAAGGACCTCAGCCAAAACCGTTTTGTCAGTTTTACTCAGGTTAGAATGCATGGGACCATACAGCCTGACACTAAGCTGATATTTTTGTTTTGACAGGGAGAAACTACAAGTAAGTAATGACACACACAGGTAACTTTATAAAGTAAGGTTGTACTATCATAAAAGTTGATATTTTCGATTTTTACAAGTGCATATTTTTTAATTATTCTTTTGTAGCACCATGCATTGTTACTGTGAATGCAAAATGTTATTTATCTACAGGATTCGAGCATTCAGCACTGTTCTAATACAGGTATACAGAGCCTTCTGAGAGTTGTGGGCTGGAAGCAGGACTTTCCACACAGTAAAGCTGAAGTCAAACCACACAGCTCATCACCAAGGGATGGGAAAGGCACAGGAAAACACAGGGGGAGTTGGAGAGAGACATTGCAGAGGGAAGGAGTGTGTGAGAGTTTGTTCAGAGCCATGCCGTACTGGATCGGACAGCTGTTAAGCTGAACACCGAGTGGATAGGGCTTCTCCATGGAGACCTTTTAGCTGCAGGAGTGCGTGAGTCACAACCACCACAGTAGCATCTTCAGTTAAAGGGGGCCTCCCACCGCAGGACAACCTTCACTCTGAATTGTCGCAGGACTGGGTGGGAGGGTCGCAGACCCATGCCTCATTGCTACCAGTTATATTTAGTTCTTGTTGGCAGTCAGGCTTGCCAAGATGAGATTCTTCAATGTTGGCCTTTATTAGAGACAAATATACCCGTGCTGTTTATTGCTGCAAGATGCCATTCCTTGTTTGCTGTCATAGCCACTGCCCACAGGCTGCTGAACTGAGTCAACTCTTTGCTCCCTGCTAGGCAGAATTTGTCCCTGTAGCTGCATCTACTTCAGCCAAGGCCATTTAAAGAGGTTGATTTTGCTGCTTAAGCTCAAATTTTCCTTTTTAAGAACCACGCCCACAATTCCAATATCTTAAAGTGACTCTTGCCAACAACTTCATATCTTACAGTGAACCATGCCAACATCTTCATCTCTTAAAGTGACCTATGCCAATAACTTTGTCTCTTAAAGGAAGCTGTCCTATTCTTTCCACATCTTAAAGAGACGGCATCTTACATCGCATGCCAACATAAGGGCCCCAACTAAGCCAGCAGAAGCCTCAATCTTCAGATTGTTTTCATACTCGGAGTCTATTCTTTTAGCAATACTGGTGTGCAGGAGGTCTAACAGATTTTCAGGCTTAAACCTAGACTCTCCTGACTGAGGGCCTATACAACTGAGCTAGCCAGTTGTTTCCTTGCTATTCATATACATCTCACTTGGGGAGTGATCTGCCAGTCAGAGAGCTTTTGGCTATTCTCTTGGTCCTGCAGAACATAGGTGGCCACACTTTAAAGAGTATTTGATTGTACTGTATTGTTACTGTGTTGACTCACTGTGTTTAATGTTTAACATTTAAACTGTTGAATTGCCTTACTATTATATTTCTACCAAAATAACCAGTTTTTTTTTATCACACTGGTATGTATCCTTCTTGTGTGACAGTCGGGAGACTACCTGGCCAAGGTATTCTGGTGGTGTCAGTAGAGGTGGGACTCTGCTTAGGACCAAGGAAAAGCAGAGGACCCAAATCTATCAGCGGGTCCTTCGGGGGTAGGGCTACACCTTTTATTTTAAGGCCTCATGCACACTGGTTTTTGTAAAATGCTGTGCCTCCTGACGGGGGAAAATCAGCATTAAAAACTCGCTCAAGCTGCGTTTTTTCATACTGGTTTAGCAGAGTTTAGCAGCGATTGGTGTTTGGGCATTTATTTATTTAATTGGGCAGAATCTCAATTTATTCTGGCTTTTGAAATGAATGAACGCTGAAGTGCTAAACAAGCTTAGCTTTTAGATGCGTTTAGCAGCGTCAAGCATTTTTTCTGCCAAAACTCTGCTGCTCCTGAATGCACTGGCAGTGGGGTTTTTTCTTTTCTTCTTTCTCTGCTAAAAGCTTAAGGGGTTAATTTACTACCGGGATATAGATTGTGCACTTTGCAAAGTGCAGTTGCACTCTGCAAGAGCAGTTGCTCCAGAGCTTAGTAAATGAGCAGCTCTGACTTTCATCATCCAATCATGTGCAAGCAGAAATGCTGTTTTTTTTCCCTTGCACGTTACCTTACTAATATACAGAAAACAGAGCTGCCCTTATGCAATACAAACCAAAATGAAATACACTTCTGTGAAAATAAAGTAAGAAAATTATAGTCCACATGAATAAGTAAAATAAATGAAATTTCTTCTTTAAGAGTTCATTAAGAGAAATCCAACACCAGCAGCAATGTAAACCTCTTTGTGTGAAACCTCCACCTCTGATAATAAGAGTGCTTACCAGATTTCATTGACCCTCAATGAGCATTGGTCAAAACCATCAATGGGATCTTTGCAGATAGGGATGCACTCCTATGGGTGGTTAACTGCCTGAGATCCGCGCTATAGCCAAATGACGGCTACAGCGCGGATCTATTGTGCCGGGACTACGTCTATTGACGTCGTCCCGGACACGAGCTGCCTGCGCGCCCCCTGAAGGGCGCGCTCTGTGATCAGCGAGTCTGTGAGACTCGCTGGATCACAGATCCGAGTAAGGGGTCGATCCCGACCCCTTACCACGTGATAAGCTGTCAGCCAATGACAGCTGATCATGTGATCTTAACAGAGCCGGTAATCGGCTTTTTTTCCTCCTCGTGCTGACAGCGCGAGGAGAAAAAAAAAAAGCCGATCACCGGAGGCAGTGAGAGGGACATCAGTCCCTCTCACTGCAATGTGTCCGATCCACTGTGCCCACCTTTGCCCCTATTAAAGTGCCTTCTACCAGTGCCCACAGTGCCATCTCTCAGTGCCCACAGTGCCATCTCTCAGTGCCCACAGTGCCAGTGCTGCACATCAGTGTCACCTGCCAGTGCTCATCTGTGTCACCTACCAGTGCTCATCTGTGTCACCTACCAGTGCCCATCAGTGCCCATCAGTGCCACCTATCAGTGCCACCCATCAGTGCCCATCAGTGTCATCCATCAGTGCCCATCCGTGCCACCCATCCGTGCCACCCATCCGTGCCCATCAGTGCCATCTTTGCTGTCCCCATCAGTACCGACTTATCTGTCCCCACCAGTGCAGCCTATCAGTGCCCACCAGTGCAGCCTATCAGTGCCCACCAGTGCAGCCTATCAGTGCCCACCAGTGCAGCCTATCAGTGCCCACCAGTGCAGCCTATCAGTGCCCACCAGTGCAGCCTATCAGTGCCCACCTGTGCCGCCTCATCAGCGCACATCAATGAAGCAGAAAAATTACCTGTTTGCAAAATTTTATAACAAACTATTAAACATGATTTTTTTTTTTTGTTTAGCAAAAAATATAAACCCCAGCTGTGATTAAATACCACCAAAAGAAAGCTCTATTTGTGGGAAAAAAATGATAAAAATTTCATTTGGGTACAGTGTTGTATGACCGCGCAATTGTCATTCAAAGTGCGTCAGCGCCAAAAGCTGAAAATTGGTCTGGTCACGAGGGGGGTTTAAGTGCAAAGTAATCAGGTGGTTAAACCACTGGTTTCCTCCAGACCGGCCCCCGCCAGACACCATTAGCAGAAGTATGGAAGGAAAAAACGCTCCAATAGTATAAAATCTTCCAATTATTTATTTCAAAAATGTAAAATTGCACTTACACAAGTAAATTATTAAAATGCCAAACTGTACATGGTATTTTCCAACAACCATTTCAACCCACGATAGGGACGCGATGATGTCAGCACGCAGCACCGCTCTACATGTTTTTTTATATATTACGTCTTCTGTGAATTTACAAAGCTCTGGAGCAACTGCATTTGCAGAGTGCAAATGCACTTTGCAAAGTGCACAGTCCATTTCCCTTTACTAAATCAACCCCTATGTGTGCATGGACACATAAACTAACATGCAGGGGAGTCTAGAGGCAGGAAAAAAAAATGTCAGGCACACCTAGAAGCAGCTGTAAAAACATCAAGTGTGCATGAGGCCTTAAAATAGCAGCTGCAGGTTTCCTGAAATTATTCTTTATAACATAAAATCTACTATCTCACTTCTCACCTGGCTGTGCCTTGTCTCTCCATATTTTCCATTCAGGTTAGTCCGGTGACAGTTCTTATACCACCATGCTCCTTTATATGACGATGCACAGTTTGTTACAGCCACATCATTGTCTCTGTCCTTGGTGGAGAATGGGCGCCCTTGGTGATAAGTAAGGGAATCACCTAAGGAAAAGACAGTAAAAAGTTTGCAAATATGTTACATAATTTAACTTTCAAAGGTATTTTTTTCATATACTTTAAATTACTGGTTTTCTTTATGATCAAGCTATGGTTTTCTACATGAAACACCATGTAATGCAAGACAAACTCAGATCGAAGAACAGAGATCTGCAGTTATACAGAGCCACTTATCCACTTTTAGCTTTCAACAATTTAGGCTTAATGTACACGTGACGTTTTTACAACCTCTCCTGAACGATCTAACTTGACTGATAGTAACCCATGTTTAAAACGTTCGTTTTGCCGCATTTACATGCCGCATTTAGCCGCGTTTGGGTTTAGAAGCGCTTGAAAAAAAAATGTTGTTTTCAAAATAGCTAAAAATGAAAAACGCCTGTAAACGAAACATGGCTAAATGTGAGTTGCCGCGTTTGGCGTCTGAAACGTCGGAAACTTCAGCGTCTGAACTCATTATTTTTGCCTTCAAAGAAAAGCCTATAAACGCAACTGCCTAAAAACAACATTAAACGGACCTGTGTACATGTACACATAAGATAACATTGGAGTTCAGGGGCAGTTAAAAAAAAGCATCCAACTGCCTCTGAACATCCTGTCCTGGGATCAATCCTATTTAATTTGTTCATAAACAACCTGGAGGATGGGGTAAACAGTTCAATCTTTGTATTTGCGGATGATACTAAGCTAAGCAGGGCAATAACTTCTCTGCAGGATGTGGAAACCTTGTAAAAATATCTGAACAAATTAATGGGATGGGCAACTACATGGCAAATGAGGTTCAATGTAGAAAAATGTAAAATAATGCATTTGGGTGGCAAAAATATGAATGCAATCTATACACTGGGGGGAGAACCTCTGGGGGAATCTAGGATGAAAGGGACCTGGGGGGTCCTAGTATATGATAGGCTCAGGAATGACATGCAATGCCAAGCTGCTGCTAACAAAGCAAACAGAATGTTGGCATTAAAAAAGGGATTAACTCCAGAGATAAAACGATAATTCTCCCAATCTACAAGACTCTGGTCTGGCCACACCTAGAGTATGCTGTCCAGTTCTGGGCACCAGTCCTCAGGAAGGATGTACTGGAAATGGAGCGAGTACAAAGAAGGGCAAGAAAGCTAATAAAGGGTCTGGAGGATATTAGTTATGTGGAAAGGTTATGAGCACTGAACTTATTCTCTCTGGAGAAGAGACACTTGAGAGGGGATATGATTTCACTTTATAAATACCATACTGGTGACTAAGGATGAGCCGAACACCCCCCCGTTCGGCTCGCACCATACAGCCTGACACTAAGCGGATATTTTTGTTTTGACAGGGAGAAACTACAAGTAAGTAATGACACACACAGGTCACTTTATAAAGTAAGGTTGTACTATCATAAAAGTTGATATTTCGATTTTTACAAGTGCATATTTTTTAATTATTCTTTTGTAGCACCATGCATTGTTACTGTGAATGCAAAATGTTATTTATTTACAGAATTCGAGCATTCAGCACTGTTCTAATACAGGTATACAGAGCCTTCTGAGAGTTGTGGGCTGGAAGCAGGACTTTCCACACAGTAAAGCTGAAGTCAAACCACACAGCTCATCACCAAGGGATGGGAAAGGCACAGGAAAACACAGGGGGAGTTGGAGTGAGACATTGCAGAGGGAACGAGTGTGTGAGAGTTTGTACAGAGCCATGCCGTTCTGGATCGGACAGCTGTTAAGCTGAACACCGAGTGGATAGGGCTTCTCCATGGAGACCTTTTAGCTGCAGGAGTGCGTGAGTCACAACCACCACAGTAGCATCTTCAGTTAAAGGGGGCTTCCCACCGCAGGACAACCTTCACTCTGAATTGTCGCAGGACTGGGTGGGAGGGTCGCAGGACTGGGTGGGAGGGTCACAGACCCATGCCTCATTGCTACCAGTTATATTTAGTTCTTGTTGGCAGTCAGGCTTGTCAAGATGAGATTCTTCGATGTTGGCCTTTATTAGAGACAAATATACCCGTGTTGTTTATTGCTGCAAGATGCCATTCCTTGTTTGCTGTCATAGCCACTGCCCACAGGCTGCTGAACCGAGTCAACTCTTTGCTCCCTGCTAGGCAGAATTTGTCCCTGTAGCTGCATCTACTTCAGCCAAGGCCATTTAAAGAGGTTGCTTTTGCTGCTTAAGTTCAAACTCTCCTTTTTAAGAACCACGCCCACAATTCCAATATCTTAAAGTGACTCTTGCCAACAACTTCATATCTTACAGTGAACCATGCCAACATCTTCATCTCTTAAAGTGACCTATGCTAATAACTTTGTCTCTTAAAGGAAGCTGTCCTATTCTTTCCACATCTTAAAGAGATGGCATCTTACATCGCATGCCAACATAAGGGCCCCAACTAAGCCAGCAGAAGCCTCAATCTTCAGATTGTTTTCATACTCAGAGTCTATTCTTTTAGCAATACTGGTGTGCAAGAGGTCTAACAGATTTTCAGGCTTAAACCTAGACTCTCCTGACTGAGGGCCTATACAAGTGAGCTAGCCAGTTGTTTCCTTGCTATTCATATACATCTCACTTGGGGAGTGATCTGCCAGTCAGAGAGCTTTTGGCTATTCTCTTGGTCCTGCAGGACATAGGTGGCCACACTTTGAAGAGTATTTGATTGTACTGTATTGTTACTGTGTTGACTCACTGTGTTTAATGTTTAACATTTAAACTGTTGAATTGCCTTACTATTATATTTCTACCAATACAACCAGTTTTTTTATCCCACTGGTATGTATTCTTCTTGTGTGACAGTCGGGAGACTACCTGGCCAAGGTATTCTGGTGGTGTCAGTAGAGGTGGGACTCCGCTTAGGACCAAGGAAAAGCAGAGGACCCAAATCTATCAGCGGGTCCTTCGGGGGTAGGGCTACACCTTTTATATTAAGGCCTCATGCACACTGTTTTTTGTAAAATGCTGTGCCTCCTGACAGGGGAAAATCAGCATTAAAAACTCACTCAAGCTGTGTTTTTTCATACTGGTTTAGCCAGAGTTTAGCAGTGATTGGTGTTTGGGCGTTTATTTATTTTATTGGGCAGAATCTCAATTTATTCTGGCTTTTGAAATGAATGAACGCTAAAGTGCTAAACAAGCTTAGCGTTTAGATGCGTTTAGCAGCGTCAAGCATTTTTTCTGCCAAAACTCTGCAGCTCCTGAATGCACTGGCAGTGGGTTTTTTTCTTGCCTCCTGCCATTAAACTCTGCTAAAAGCTTAAGGGGTTAATTTACTACAGGGATATAGATTGTGCACTTTGCAAAGTGCAGTTGCACTCTGCAAGAGCAGTTGCTCCAGCGCTTAGTAAATGAGCAGCTCTGACTTTCATCATCCAATCATGTGCAAGCAGAAATGCTGTTTTTTTTTTTCCTTGCACGTTAACTTACTAATATACAGAAAACAGAGCTGCCCTTATGCAATACAAACCAAAATGAAATACACTTCTGTGAAAATAAAGTAAGAAAATTATAGTCCACGTGAATAAGTGAAATGAATGAAAATTTTTCAGCAGCAATGTAAACCTCTTTGTGTAAAACCTCCACCTCTGATAATAAGAGTGCTTACCAGATCTCACTGACCCTCAATGAGCATTGGTCAAAACCATCAATATGATCTTTTCAGATAGGGATGCACTCCTATGGGTGGTTAAACCACTGGTTTCCTCCAGACCGGCCCCCGCCAGACACCATAAGCAGAAGTATGGAAGGAAAAAACGCTCCAATAGTATAAAATCTTCCAATTATTTATTTAAAAAATGTAAAATTGCACTTACACAAGTAAATTAATCAAATGCCAAACTGTACATGGTATTTTCCGACAACCAGGGACGCGATGATGTCAGCACGCAGCACCGCCCTACATGTTTCGTCATATATTACGTCTTATGTGACGTTTACGAAGCTCTGGAGTAACTGCATTTGCAGAGTGCTATTTCCCTTTACTAATTCAACCCCTATGTGTGCATAGACACATAAACTAACATGCAGGGGAGTCTAGAGGCAGGAAAAAAATGTCAGGCACACCTAGAAGCAGCTGTAAAAACATCAAGTGTTCATGAGGCCTTAAAATAGCAGCTGCAGGTTTCTTGAAATTATTCTTTATAACATAAAATGTGCTATCTCATTCTCACCTGGCTGTGCCTTGTCTCTCCATATTTTCCATTCAGGTTAGTCCGGTGACAGTTCTTATACCACCATGCTCCTTTATATGACGATGCACAGTTTGTTACAGCCACATCATTGTCTCTGTCCTTGGTGGAGAATGGGCGCCCTTGGTGATAAGTAAGGGAATCACCTAAGGAAAAGACAGTAAAAAGTTTGCAAATATGTTACATAATTTAACTTTCAAAGGTATTTTTTTCATATACTTTAAATTACTGGTTTTCTATATGATCAAGCTATGGTTTTCTACATGAAACACCATGTAATGCAAGACAAACTCAGATCGAAGAACAGAGATCTGCAGTTATACAGAGCCACTTATCCACTTTTAGCTTTCAACAATTTAGGCTTAATGTACACGGGACGTTTTTACAACCTCTCCTGAACGATCTAACTTGGCTGATAGTAACCCACGTTTAAAACGTTCGTTTTGCCGCTTTTCCATGCCGTGTTTAGCCGCGTTTGCGTTTAGAAGCGTTTGAAAAATAAATTTTTATTTGTTTTCAAAATAGCCAAAAACGAAACATGGCTAAACGCAAGTTGCCGCATTTAGCCGCGTTTGGCGTCTAAAAAGGTCAGAAATGTTGGCGTCTGAACTCATTTTCTTTGCCTTCAAAGAAAAGCCTATAAACGCAACTGCCTAAAAACGACATTAAACTAACCTGTGTACATGTACACATAAGATAACATTGGATGAGTTCAGGGGCAGTTTAAAAAAAGCATCCAACTGCCTCTGAACATCCTGTCCTGGGACCAATCCTATTTAATTTGTTCATAAACAACCTGGAGGATGGGGTAAACAGTTCAATCTTTGTATTTGCGGATGATACTAAGCTAAGCAGGGCAATAACTTCTCCGCAGGATGTGGAAACCTTGCAAAAATATCTGAACAAATTAATGGGATGGGCAACTACATGGCAAATGAGGTTAAATGTAGAAAAATTTTAAATAATGCATTTGGGTGGCAAAAATATGAATGCAATCTATACACTGGGGGGAGAACCTCTGGGGGAATCTAGGATGAAAGGGACCTGGGGGGTCCTAGTATATGATAGGCTCAGCAATGACATGCAATGCCAAGCTGCTGCTAACAAAGCAAACAGAATATTGGCATTAAAAAAGGGATTAACTCCAGAGATAAAACGATAATTCTCCCAATCTACAAGACTCTGGTCTGGCCACACCTAGAGAATGCTGTCCAGTTCTGGGCACCAGTCCTCAGGAAAGATGTACTGGAAATGGAGCGAGTACAAAGAAGGGCAAGAAAGCTAATGAAGGGTCTGGAGGATATTAGTTATGTGGAAAGGTTATGAGCACTGAACTTATTCTCTCTGGAGAAGAGACACTTGAGAGGGGATATGATTTCACTTTATAAATACCATACTGGTGACCCCACAATAGGGGCAAAACTTTTTCACAGAAGGAGTTTAACAAGACTCGTGGCCACTCATGAAAATTAGAAGAAAAGAGGTTTAACCTTAAACTACGTAGAGGCTTCTTTACTGTAAGCCCCGTACACACGGTCGGACATTCCGACCACAAAATCCGTCAGATTTTTTCAGACGGATTTTGTCCGAAACTGGTGTTATACACACGGTCGGACAAATTTGTCGGAAAATCCGATCGTTTGGAACGTGATGACGTTCGTTAGTTACGACGGGACTGTGTTCAGGCTAGTAGTCAATAGCTTTGGTCTCGTAATTTGATCTGAGCATGCGTGGCACTTTGTCCAATCGTAAATCTCTACAAACGATTGGACAAAGTTGGAAAATTGTCGGAAAATTTGAGATCCTGCGCTCAAATTTTTTTCTTTCGGAATTTCTGACAGGAAAAGTCCGACAGAGCCCACACACTAATCGGAATTTCCGACAATGTAATCCGATCGGACCTTTTCCGACCATGTGTACTGGGCATTAGAGCGTCAAGAATGTGGAATTCCCTTCCACAGGCGGGGGTCTCAGCAGGGAGCATTGATAGTTTCAAGAAACTATTAGATAAGCACGTGAACGACCGCAACATACAGGGATATACAATGTAATACTGACATATAATCACACACATAGGTTGGACTTGATGGACTTGTGTCTTTTTTCAACCTCACCTACTATGTAATTATGTTTACCAGCAGCAGTGTACATGAGGCATTATAAAGAAGATTCTGATTGGCAGCTAAGCATTCATTTTTGCCTTCATAAATCAGAATCTATAATGTAGAAATAAATATAGGTTATACCTGAGGTTCCATTGTAGTCACCAATGCGCAGTTTATACATGCTGCGTGGATCGCCCACATAAAATTTGTTATAATAAGCGTACACAGCTTCCTGTCCATCACGCATGTCAATCCTCAGTTCATAGCGACCCTGAGACGTCACCTGGTGAAGGGTGTCCAGACCTGTAGAAATAGTGACAGTGAAAGGCTGTCCTTCAAAACTTAGTACAAATCTCTGCATAAATGTCCTTTTCTGTAGCATTTTGTACACACATATTGCATCTTTTAATAGAACACAAAGCAATATGCATCATAGCAGAAATTTAACTTTACCCTGAAATCCTCTGAATGATAAAACTGTAGAACTGTTATTAGGTTTGATGTGAGGGAGCATCTCTCTGCCGAATAGTCATATTAATAATAGCTGTCTTACGTTTAGCTGTTGTTGCCTTTCAGGAGGAGAAAGTAATTATAGCTGATGTGGGACCTGACTGATTTTTGTCACAAGCGTTGAACACCTTTCCTCCTTAATTCTTCGGCTAGAGATCATTTTTCATGACTTTGGAGGAATCTGCTCTTGAGGTTAATGAAGAATGGCCTTCGCGCTCAAATACTATGACACATCATTGCTGTTATCACCTATTGTCACCTTAACAGCTATGAAGGTGCAAGCCTGTCCTTGTACTGACACTGCACAGCTTGCTGATGATGTTGTGGTGGAGGAGCAGAGCAATACAGGCAGCACTGCATTCACAGTAATACACTATATTGTCAAAAGTATTGGGACGTCTGCCTTTACACACACGTGAACTTTAACCACTTCAGCCCCGGACCAATTGGCAGCCAAAGGACCAGGCCCCTTTTTGCGATTCGGCACTGCGTCGATTTAACTGACAATTGCGCGGTCATGCGACGTGGCTCCCAAACAAAATTGGCGTCCTTTTTTTCCCACAAATAGAGCTTTCTTTTGGTGGTATTTGATCGCCCCTGCGGTTTTTATTTTTTGCGCTATAAACAAAAATAGAGCGACAATTTTGAAAAAAATGCAACATTTTTTGATTTTTGCTATAAGAAATATCCCCAAAAAATATATAAAAAAAACATTTTTTTTCTCAGTTTAGGCTGATACGTATTCTTCTACATATTTTTGGTAAAAAAAATCACAATTAGCGATTATTGATTGGTTTGTGCAAAAGTTATAGCGTTTACAAAATAGGGGATAGTTTTATAGCATTTTTATTAATATTTTTTTTTTTACTAGTAATGGCGGCGATCAGCGATTTTTTTTGTGACTGCGACATTATGGCGGACACATCGGACATTTTTGACACATTTTTGGGACCATTGTCATTTATACAGCAATCAATGCTATTTAAATGCATTGATTCCTGTATAAATGACAGTTGTAGTGAAAGAGTTAACCACTAGGGGGAGGAGAGGAGTTATGGGCTGTGACGTGTGTGTGTGTTTTTTTACATTAGGGGGCGGGGCTGACGTCTGACGTCATTGACCGGCTTTCCCGATGACCGGGAACAGCCAATCAATGACAGGCAGAGTAGGAAGCGCGGGGAGAGGTTTGTTTACACATACCTCTCCCCGTTCTTCAGCACCGTGACCCGTTCGCGGGACACCAGCGGCGATCGGGTCCAACGGGCAGGCATTTAAAGGGGACGTAGAGGTACGTGCTTTTGCCTGCCCGTGCCATTCTGCTGACGTATATATGCAGTGGGCGGTCGGGAAGCGGTTAATGGCATTCCAGTCTTAGTCTGTAGGGTTCAATATTGAGTTGACCCACCCTTTGTAGCTATAACAGCTTCAACTCTTCTGGGAAGGCTGTCCACAAGGTTTAGGAGTGTGTCTATGGGAATGTTTGACCATTCTTCTAAAAGCACATTTGTGAGGTCAGGCACTGAAGTTGGACGAGAAGGCCTGGCTCGCAGTCTGTGCTCAAATTCATCCCAAAGGTGTTCTATCAGGTTGAGGTCAGGACTCTGTGCAAGCCAGTCAAGTTCCTCCACCCCAAACTCGCTCATATATGTCTTTATGGACCTTGCTTTGTGCACTGGTGCGCAGTCATGTTGGAACAGGAAGGGGCTGTCCCCAAACTGTTCCCACAAAGTTGAAAGCATAAAATTGACCAAAATGTCTCGGTATGCTGACGCCTTAAAATAGGGTGACCAGACATCACGGTTTCTGGGGACAGTCCCCAGATTGAGGACACTGTCCCTGGACCAAGTCTGTCCCCGGTTTTGTCCCCGGATTGTATTTGAACAGGGGCTGGGGCAATTTCAAAGACAGTCAGTGCAGAAATTAAAAAAAGAAATTTCTGAATTACACACCCCCGCTCCGTCGCTCCTACTAGCTTAGAGGGGGTGTATTTCTTTCCATTATCTGTGCACCTTTCTGATGATCATGTGCTGGTCGGAGCGGAGGGAATATTTCTTCAGTTTCAGGTGCATGCCCATCCAGCTCCGCTCGCATGTTCTTCTACCTTGGCTCAAGTCACGGCCAGCCGCCTGCCTGCTTATCTCCTTACCTTCCCTGGCGGAGTGATCTTCCTCCGCTCCCCACCCAGTAGTACCCGGGGCCCAAAGAGTAAGACTTGACAGGCTGTGAGGCGGGCGGCAAGCGGCGATGGGCAGAGAGTCGCTGATTGCCGCCATTGCTAGTAAAAAAAAAAAATATGTCCCCGGATTTAATTAAAAAAATCTGGTCACCTTACCTTAAGAGTTCCCTTTACTGGAGTTAAGGGGCCAAACCCAACCCCTGATAAACATCCCCACACCAGTGCATAAAGCAAGCTTTTCTTTACAAATAAAAAAAAAAAAAATTTCCACAATGACTTCTCTAGCCTCGTTGTACATCAGAACATAGATCAGTTCACAATGTTAGAACAGTGCGCTCAGTGCCGGGACAAGGTCATCTAGCTCCCAAGGCAAAGATGTCAAACAGCGCCTCCCCCCCCCCCTAGATTTATGAGAATTCTGTGTCAGCAAAATACTCCTCATGCTCTACTCTGCACGCCAACCCACTAAGCAAATATTTCCTTTGCAAGCCAAAATTCTCCCCAAACGAAAATATTCTCCTTCTCCCAGTGCAAATCCCCCCCTCTGAAATCCCCCTCCCAGCACAAATTTTTGACACCCATCCCCCCTCCCAGCTCCAATCCTATCTCTCCCCAAATCTCTCCTCCTAGCACAACCCCCCCCCCCCCCCCCAAAAAAAAAAAAAAATCACACATTCTAGAACAAATCCTCTACCCCCTCAAAATTAATTTCCCTCAAAACACAAATCCTTCCCCAGCACAAATCCCCTAATGCCCCGTCATAGCACAAATCCCACATAATGTCCCCACAAGTGCAAATCCCCCCCAGCATAAATCCCCCAATCATCCCTACTAGCACAAATCCCTCCCCCCCCCCCAAATCCACCTTCCTAAAACAAATGCTCCGCAAACATATTTCCCTTCCTAGAACAAATCCCCCCCCCCCCAATTTCCCTATGAGCACAAGTCCCCCCTCCCCCAGCACAAGTCCCCCTTACTAACTCAAATTCCCACCAAAAAATCTCCCTTCCTAACACAAAGCACTTTCCCCCAAATCCCCCCTCCCAGCACAAATCTCCCCAAAATCACTTCTACTAGCAAAAATTCCCCTTCCCAGCACAAATTACCCCCAAATTCCTCCACCTAGCACAACCCCACCCTCCTCCCAAATTTTCTCAAATCATCCCAAATCCCCCCTTCAAAACACCTCTCCTAGAACAAATATCGTTCCCAAAATGTTCCCTCCTTGCACAAATCTCACCCCACAATCATCAAATTCTCCCCCCCCCAATCCCCCTTCCACAAACCCTCCCAAATCATCCCTTCCTCGGGAAAGGGGATATTCAAAATTTCTGCCAGGCAGCCAGTGGTTCCTATCTGACAGTCCCGCGACTCCTCATGGCTCTCTTCTGCTCTCCAAATTCAGCTTTTGACAGCGCTGCTTGTGACATTCCGGGCCTAAACTGTTTGTTAATTCCCACGCTAAGCTGACAGGAATAGTGACTTCACCTGCTAATCTGACAGGAATAGTGATGGTGCTGTCACTACCCATGTCAGCTTGTAGCGGCAGGAACTCTCCAAGTGGCACCCCCACCTCACATGACACCTGCGCCCAGGGCAACCGCCCCTCCTGCCCCCCTTTGTCATTGCCTTGAGTGCAATGTCAGCAGAGACTCTGGATCTTCTACTCATGTGATGTGTGATGGTAGGAGCCTCTCTTCTTCCTATCCCTGGTCTGTCTCACTCTAAAATTTCTTTAAAAGGAAATAAAGGAAGAATACTATGCAGTAAATGATCTTATGGATGCCTGGGTAGCGCCCTGCTAGTTAGGTTGCTAGGATGTTAGTTAAACTTAGTTCTTTTTGATTCCTCTGTAATTATTGGAACGGTTGTTGATTTATTTTGGTTGTTCTGGATTTCACAGGCTGCCGGTTTGATTGTTCTCTCCTGCATTCTAGAAAGGTCTGAAATATAGGAGTGCAGCAAAGCAAATTGTACTGCGGCCAATCCCTGGGGAGGTGTGCCCAAAAGGTGGCTGAGGAGCACATAAATAGTCTGAGCTTTAGAATAGCAGAGTCAACCTGTTGAAGGGATTCCACCTGCAATGGGAAACTGCAGGTTTCCAGTTTGAAGTTTCTGATCTTCTCAGCTGGGGGGGCCTACATCTGAAGGTATCTCTAATACACCTAAATTTCACCTGAGGATCCTGTCTGCATAGCCCCACTGGAAGGAAACTGGAGGAAGCTGAATGGGGACAGCAATTCCCCTAGCCTCGTGAATACTGTTTTACTGCAAGATCCTGATGATTGTGTACTATTGGGATTGCTAGGCCATGTAATTCCTCTTCTGAGAGGTACATACTAGACATGTGCATTTGTTTTCATCCGAATTTCGGGGATTTTCGTGTTTGTTTTACCAAACGATAACAAACGCGCAGAATCCAAAATCCAAAAGATCCATAATTGAAAAAAAAAAGGTTTATTTTTGTATCCATTATATTTTCGTATTGTTGTGACAACAGTTCGATATAGATAGATAGAAGATTCGACATGACAGTGACAACAGCGATCTGTGTCTATCGAAGCTGCGGTTGAATGTGCCTAATCTAACTCTATTAGTCCAAGATTATTCGACATTATAGAGACATGAATATTCGACGAAGCAGCTAAAAACATACGATCGCTGCAAGCAGACATTTACGGTTAAATACTCCGCCCATAGGCTATAGAAGAATTTGAATGTTATTTGACTAGTAATAATTATTAATAATTTTAATTATTATTAGTCAAACAACATTAGAACTCTACTATAGCTTGTGGGCGGAGCATTCGACCGAAAATTTATGAACGCGGCGTCGTACAGTTTAGCTGCTTCGTCGAATCTTCTTAGAAAATCCAGCAGACACCAAAAGCCTTCAATTGACAGATTTGACCTTAAGTAATTCGGATTTTCGGACTAATGCATTTTTTAACGAAACAAAATTAATAAAAACGAATTTCGGGAGTATTCCATACTACCCTACACTCAATCCAAGTTACCCAAAATAAACCGCAAAAAAAAAAAGACATCATCTAGACTGCTCTGTGTCAGTGTGCCTGGACTGTGCTCTGTGTGTGCTGGCAGCCAGTGCATAAGTTAGACATGTGCACAACAAAAAAATTTGTTTATTTTCGTTTCGTTTCCGAAAAAAAATTGTTTATTTTCGTTTCCGTTGATTCGTAACGATTCGTAAATTCGTAAGTCGTCTGTGTTCATATTCATAACGATTCGTACATTCGTAAGAGTTATTTTTTCGTTGATTCGTTTTTTCGTTAGTTTAATTTTCGTTTATTCGTTTATTCGAAATTCGGACGCATTCGTATTTATTCGTACATTCGTAACATTCGTAGATTCGTAATCGGAGCATAATTCATAATTTTATGTAATGTGTATGCTATTATTACATTTTAAGAGACACGGAAAATTACGAATCGCAAAAAAAAGTTACAAATGTACAAATTTTTTTGTTCAATCCATTCGAAGCACGTTAAGCAGCACCATTGTAAGAGACACGGAAAATTACGAATCAAAAAAAAAAAGTTACGAATTTACGAATTTTTTCGTTCAATCTATTCGAAGCACGTTAAGCAGCACCATTGTAAGGGACACGGAAAATTACTAATTCAACAAAAAAAAAGTTACGAATGTACGAATTTTTTTGTTCATTTTTATTTTCGTTGTTCCTGTTTTCGTTTTTCGGATTTTCTTCATTCGTACATTCGTTGTTTCTAATTAGTTTTTTCGGATTTTCGTTGTTTTTCGGATTCGTTCGATTCGAACGATTCGTTAATCGGATTTGTTCGATTCGAACGATTCGTTAATCGGATTTGTTCGATTCGAACGATTCGTTAATCGGATTTGTTCAATTCGTTATTCGATTCGTTATTCGTTAAAATTTTTACCGAATCGTTCGTTCATTCGTACGAAAACGAACGAACAAAAATAACGAAAAAAAAAAACGAAAAACGAAAAAAAACGAAACGAATTGCACATGTCTAGCATAAGTGAGGGAGAACTCTGGGCATCATCATCAGTGCTGGAAGTGTACAGTGACTGTGCCTTTGACCGTCATCAGCCAGCGTCCCACTCGGGGGTGCGCTACATCTGGATAAATGTGGAATTGTGCTATTGTAACATTCACATAGAGAAAGCAGAGTAGACATAAGGCCACTCAGGTTAAAATTAGATATTTTCCAGATAGTATTTTTTTATTTATTTGATCATAAGGTCCTCTTCAATTTAAAAATTTTTGGCCATAGTTAGCACTCATCAATTATAATTGACTTACCCAGCCAAAACTCATCTTCCAGGTTTCCAAAGCCGACTCGGTAGTCAGACCACTTACGAAAGAAATCTGTCAACCCATTTTGACGTCTCTGGAATACCTAAAAAGAACACATACAGATATATAAATGATAGGCTTTTTAAATGTAAAATCTGAGACTGTAATAAAAATGGACCTTTTTTATGGCACTGTCTGAGGAAAAAACTGTCTTAGACAACTCATGGAAACCAATCAAATCAAAACTTTAATTTACCGCTGTCATTTTTCCAGTGCAAGTTTGAATCAAATTGGTTGCTATGAGTTGTCTGAAACAGACAGGTATATAAATAAGGCATTGCGTGTCTAAAGTGCTAAAGGGTAGATGAGGTGATTGAAAATGATTAAGGGGGTACTAGCAGAGTAAAAAATGTGGACATTCTGCCTGAAACCCATAGCTAAACTGAACAGTGAAGTGGCATTGAGTCTGCTTTAAGAAGTCAAAATACGCTGCAGCTCAAGCAACATACAGCCATCTTGTTTTTTCACACTCTTGACCGGTGCTACAGTTCAAGGACAACTCAGAAAACTTCCACATAGGACTCTGCATATATATTGCCTGTAACAATCAACCAGACTCCAGCTGTTCATACTCTTTTGGTTTAAGAGCGCAATGCAGATTTATAGACCACTTCAGTTTTTTTTTTATATATACTATAAATAAACTAAAATATTCTCAAAAACAAACGTGAATTGTAATACTAACAGTATACTATGTGCTTAAAGTGGAAGTCCAGCCTATTCCTAACTAATCCTAAACTAGCTCCCACCCCACTTTTAAACCCTGTTCTATCTACCATGTCTATACTTACCTATTCTGAGAGCAATCCGGTCCAGTCACATGATCTCCCCAGTGGCCTGGTTCAGTGAACAGAAGAGATCCCCGACAACAACCGCAGAGCCTGGGAGCTGATGTCATCCTAAAGGGCCGTACACACGATCTGACTTTTTGACAACAAACATGCAAATGAGCTGTTTTGGACCAACATCCGACCGTGTGTACGCTCCATCGGACTAACTTTTTCAGTTTTCATCTGACTTTTGTTGGCTGTGCGAACGGACCAACTTTCTGCCAACAAAAGTCTGATGAAGCAAAATGCCTGTACACACGATCGGACTTTTTGACAACCAACATGCAAATTAGCTGTTTTGGACCAACATCCGACCGTGTGTACGCTTCATCGGACCAACTTTTTCCAGGTTACATCGGACTTTTGTTGGCTGTGCGAACGGACCAACCTTCTGCCAACAAAAGTCCGATGGACCAAAGTCCGACCGCGTGTACACAAAACCAACGGACTTTTGTACAAACCAATGCAGAACCAATGCAAAAGATCAGACAACAATACAGAAGTTGACCAAAGGTGGCGGTAAAGAGCAGAAAAATAAAAGTGATTTGCTGAAAGTTGGCTGAAAAAGTCCTGCCGTGTGTATGCAATACCAACTTGGGGCCAACGCCCTTTGGACAAAAATCCACAGGAAAGTTGGTCCAAGGTCCGATCGTGTGTATGAGGCTATAGTCCGACCGTGTGTACACAAAACCATCAGACTTTTGTACAAAGTACAAACACGCATGCTCAAAACCAATGAAAAAGATTAGACAACAATACAGAAGTTGACCAAAGGTGGCGCTGGAGTATTCGAACGTCCTCTTTTGAAGTGTCGTCAGTACGTTGAAACGTCACTACGTTCATGTTTGTTGCCTAAAAAGTCTGATCGTGTGTATGCAATACAAACTTGGGACCAACGCCTTTTGTACAAAAATCAACGGGAAAGTTTGTACAAAGTCCGATCGTGTGTATGAGGCTTTAGACTTACTATGGGGCATCCATTGTCAGCTGCCCCTCCTCTACTACCATTTAGTTAACTTCTGCTCCTCACTGGATTGGCCACAGTGGGGTAACATAGGTAAAAATGTCTACTGGGTCGTTGACCATCATGTGAGTTTCAGTCAAAGATGCTTGTCTCTTCTGCTGAATTCTTCTTTTGAAAATTCTAGTTTCCTGACTATTACCTGGATCCATGGGGGGTTAATTTACTAAAGGCAAACAGACTGTGCACGTAGCAAAGTGCAGTTGCTCCAGAGCTTTGTAAATGAGATAAAGCTTCACTTTGCAAATAATAACCAAGCAAGGAAAATAAAAAATTGCATTTTTGCTTGCACATAATTTGATAATGGTAGTAAGGAGGGAGAGTCCTGGACAACCAAGGCTCTTGTGCAACATCGCTGGATTGAGATGGTGCTCAGGTAAGCATTGGGGGGCTGAGGGAAGCTGCTACACACACAAGGTTTTTTTTTATCTTAAAGTGTTACTAAAACCACAACAGTAAAATCAGTCTGTATATGCAGTAAAACATGTTTGTTATACTCACTGTGGAACCTAAGGGGTTAATCCTCTGCATTGTGTAAAAAGGCTGTTTGATCCTGTCTTCTCTAATTATCCCCCTCTTCCACTGTCCCCAATCTATTTGCTGATAGAACAAAGCCTTGGGGGCAAGCTGCACATGCTCAATTTGGAGAGTTTTTTTTTTTCTTTTCTTGGGAGAGTGCATGTGATCGGCACAGGGCCAATCAGCAAAGTCCAGACAGAGGGTCAGGGGTCCTGCAGCCTCATAGTACAATCAGGGGAGAATGAAATCTCCTCCTACAAGCTTTAAACAGACACTGATAGAAGTCACAAGACTGCTATATACTGTTGATGAGAAAAGGTACCTAGTTTTTATTTACAAAAATAATTGAAATTGCAATGTTCTGTGTACTATGGGAGACCAGATATAGTGAATGCAGGGTCCTGGGTTTAGTAACACTTTAATGCATAGAATGCATTAACATAGCTCCCAACTGTCCCTGATTTCGAGGGACTGTCCCTGATTTCGAGCAATGTCCCTCTGTCCCTCATTCCTCCTCATTTTGGTCTGATCTATATAGTTGTATATAAAATGCAATTTTTATCTATCAAAAAGTGTTTTCCAGCACTAAACCTTTCATCTGATTTCTAAATTGCTGCATTTGTAAATTTCAAAAGCCAATATAAAGGAATATTAGTGGTAAAAAAAGCACTTGTGGGTTTAACAAATCTTGTTTTTTTTGTACAATTCTCCTTTAACCTCCC